>JAZBGX010000998.1:8604-21268 GCA_037414775.1 Zonitis immaculata | reverse complement strand
GTAAAGCGCGTGATGATAGTGCAAAAAAATATAAAAACAACTCTATATAGAGAAAAACAAGTAAAAAACAAACAATAACTGTGCGTATTCTGTTAACAAATCCACATCTTTGACGTCACTTTTTTTTTATATCAATCATAATAATACATAGATACATTTAGAATCTTGCTAGAGCTTCGCATGGAAATCGAGAAAATCCGTCTATAGCGAGCGAAGAACATACTTCTTGGATAATTATAATTAACAGTTTGTAGAAATACAAAACAGGTAACCATTTTCATAACTTCGGGTTGGCATCCAACTGTATCAAGGAAGAAAAAAAACTTTCATCAGATTGTTTTTATAGTTGAGTCAACATTTTCGTCTCAAATAATTTTAAACCATATTAATTATTATTATTATTATTATTATCATCATTACATGTTAGATTTTTGAGTTTCCGGCATTTATGTCTATTGAAATGTCAAAAGTTGCTTATAGCGATTCTTTTCGAAAGTTGAAAAAAAGCCGAAAAGTAAAGGTAAAATTTCATGTCACTACCATCACCAAAATAAATCATTTATTATTATTATTATTATTTATTTTGTTTCCCGTTATGGCTACCATTCTTCCTTAATATGTAATTAATTATAATAGAATATACAGAGTGTTTCGTTTGAGAAATCACTTCAATTAAAATCACCATAACTAGTAATTAAAGTAATAAAATTCAAATCCAAATAGACGATTATAATGGGCAATACAGTCTGTATATACAGGCTAGTCCATCAGAGGCTTTTCTGATTTTGTAGAACTCTGATTCTAGTGGAGAGAGAAAAAATGCACTCGAAGATCTGAAGTTTGGGAAATTGTTTTAACGTCAAACTATTCTTTAAATATCACTCCAGATCCTCTAGTGCGCTTGTTATATGCATACCCACTAGAGCCAGAGTTATAAGACCAGGAAAGCCTCTGGTGAACCATCCTGTATTAGGTCGTTTATTTGATTTAGTAAAGCCAATTATTGATAAAAGTACTGTGAATTTTGAAATTTTCGGAATTGTACAAGGGATGATCGAAAAGAGAACGGTAGTTCATATAGTACAATGTTTATTAGATAAAATATAATCCACTTTTCGGGGCAGTCTCCTAACGATTCAATACACTTGGTCCATTTCTTGTCTAGAGCACGAGTTTCCTTCGAAAAAATTCTTTATCTTGTCCTCCCCAAGAAGCTTCTTCAGCGACTATTACCTCATTATTGTAAACCGGGGAAAGAGATAGAAGTCGATTGTTTTCTTATTGCTAGTACATTCGATCGGGTTCTGAAAGAGAACAACTTTTGCACTTTCCTGATGGCGAAGCGAGAGCCATCTCAGCCTATTTTTTATCATGTTGTAAAGGTTTTCGAAGAAACTGGTTAGATTTAGGAATATGGCGATCAAATGTGTTGGGAATTCCCTACAATCTCGAATATCATCTCCACCGCGTTTATTTACAACAACAATCACGACTTCTAAAAATTTGCCCTATTTTCACGGATAAACTCGACTGCACAAATCACGGGCAACTAGAAGTGTGCACTATATATACTGATCATTGGAACGCTCTTGAATGAATAATGGTTAAAATTGTTCTTTCTAAGAATATTTGGCGTTGCCAGGTTGATTGGACCACCCGGTATATTGTTCTGCTTAGATTTATTGTTAGTTTTTGGTTTGTAATTCATAGCTGTTATGTGCTTACTCATCTATTGGCTACATATTTTTATAATGATTTTGACCCCTGTTTCTTTATTTTTTTTCTTCTCCTCTATTATATTATAATATTTATAATGGAACCATTTATTTTCATTGTCGGTGTAATACATATTTTATATAAATCTCCCAATAATAGATTTCTATCTTAACAAATCATACAATATCGATCATCATTACATATACATACATACATGTCTATATCGATATATTATTATAAATGATTTAATCTAATAATTGATTGCCGCCAGTTATTATTACAATTATTATTGTTGTTGTTGTTGTTTAGATCAAGATATTGTTGTTTATAACGACTAACTACAACTTTGTTATCATTATGATGAATAATACATAACCTAAACTATTTAAGCAAAAAAACTATTATAAAAAAAATGATTGAGTTATTTGTAGAGCAAGAAAAAATTATATGTTGGAGGAAAGTTAATTTTGTGTCTTGGCAATTTGTTGTTGAAAAATTTATATGCAAGATTTGTTTCATTTCTAAACAAATTTACATATAATGATGCAGTAGCATTGCGGACTTTACATTCATATATTATTTTGTATATCTCTCTTTCTCGCCCTCCTTACATTATTTTTGTGTCTCAATTTTTGTTATACATAATTTTTTTTTTGGTTGCACACAAACTCGACCACCATGAAACTGAGAGATTATAACAGAAAAGAAAAGAAGTTGGCATTATTTGAAAATCTCTAGGTGCACGGATTTATTTGAATTTGTCCCAATTGTTATTTGATTTAATTGATAGTAAAATATTGGTAAATGAATTGTTTATATAAATATTAAATTATTGTAAATATCCTGATATAACGGATTTATTTTTGATATAATTTTAATTAAAATTTTCGATTGAATAATTTTAAAGAAAATATCAGGCTTAAAATATTCCTGAAAATTTTTCAGTGATTGTCGATTTTTGATTATATCCTCATTTATTTATCAACGATTTTCTGGTAAATATCTGCAAAATTTATAAAGTTTTATTGTGATATCTCAAAGCTTTGTTGTAGGTATTAAACTTGAAGAGCTTTAATTAGAGAAGCTCTTCAAGTTTATTCAACTTTAGTTATTTTGATTGTAATAGAGGACCAACAAGATCTAGAAGAATTAAATTTTGTTGCAACTTTATTATTATTTTCTGGTTGATTTGTAGATAGGAATTTATTAATGGAAATTGTGAAACCTCTAGAAGCTCTTCAAGCTTATTGAACGTAAACTATTTTAATCCAAATGAAAGAATAAAACTTTGGTGATATTATTATTATTTTTGGGTTGGTTCAACAACAGGAATTTGCCAATGAAATTTGGAAAAACAGCGTTTTTCTTGTTGTGCGTAACGCAACGAATCGCCAATGAACAACACAATAAGAATGAAAATTCAGTGCTTTAGATCTATTTGGCAAAGATCTATTGGACAACGTATCGATGGAGATTGGTTGATATCTCCTTAAAATTTTTACCAATAACAAAATATTTATTTAAGCGAAACAAATTTCTTGTCGTAAATTTTGGAACAATCCCCATAAATTTAGATAATTTATAAAATTTTTGTTAATTAAAATTTTCCACCATATTCTAATTTTACAACCGCTATAAGCTTGAAATTTATTAGCATTTCCTTTATGTTTACGATTTGTAACGGACAACAGGTGATTTTTTTTTTTCGTTCAAGTTTACACCATAAATGAATCATGTACTCGTATACATGGATAAATGAAGAAGTTTTATTCCTTTAGATTTTCTTCTTGTAAAATTGGAAAATTATACCGAGCTTGAATCGACCATTATTTTTCAACAGTTGACAAGCGAAATTTCGTTCCACAAAATTAAATTCGAACAAAATTTTATGAGAGACTGACTAGCTAGAATCCCTTTAGACAGAAAAATAATAATTTTTTTATTAATAAAATCTGATTGTTGTTCGCCATTATGTTCTCAAACAATAGACTGAAAGTTATACGATATAGTTTAGTACGAATTTTTCGTTCTAATTGAACCTTAAGGGGGTTTAAGGATTGCTCTATATTTTGGATTTCTCCCAAACAATAATAGTTGATGATGATAATGATGATGATTCCGTGAACTTTAATTTCGGTTTTACAAATTCTATTGTTTAATTATGATGATTTCAAGTCACGCAATTCGATAATCTCCAACGGTTTTTTAAAAAAATTAATACATATACATGAAATCGAGTTTTAAGTGGAGTGCTGTTCAATCAAATGCATTGCACATTGCACTTAATAAAAAAAATGTAGTGTGAACTTGGAAGTTTAGTTATAAATTTCATGAAGAGAAATTATTTTTTTTACACAGATCGTTTCCTTTTTCTAAGCTTGATCGAATACATTTGAAAGAAAAGATAAAATTCCAAAAACTTCCAGTACTATCGGCATAATATCTGTCTTGGTCAGAGGTTAAATGGATCCATCTTTTATAAAATATCCAATAAATTTTCTACATTGGGAAAATCTCTTTGGAAATTTTAAGTACCTTGAAAAATGTTCCGATGGAAAATTAACTGAAAATTCGAATATATGTCGTATATATAGAAAATAATCGATGGAAATCTTGAAATTTTTACTTTACTATCGATTTCTTTGAAGTCGAATAAATTCAATTTCATTTAAACTTACTGATCTAATAATAATAAGATTTACTTCTGACTTTGATGTTTGAAAATTCAACGTCCTTCTTGTTTTTTCAACACAGGAAAATTTCAGAAAGAAAAAAAATCTATTTTAATTCTCGATTTTTAATATAATTTGATACAATAATTATAGACAACGATTCGCATTCGATTTATCATTTTACAGACATCAGTATTGTTAATCGAGTGTAATTATCCGATTTGTTGTTGTAAATCGTATTGTGAGACGAACAAATGAATACGGTTTTATTGTTGATTCAATTTAGAATAGTTATATTATTTTGTACAATATAATAATAATATAAGGACTTTAGATGACTGACTATTAACTACATTACTGCTTCATATTGTGGGGTATAGTGTGGAATTCTAACTTTAATATAATGTATTGTAGTAGAAATTGATTGATACTACAAAGTATCTCATTCAAAATGTGCCAGAGTTCCATCAATCACTTATTCTCGAATACAATCTTAATAAGAATTCGAATAAGAGAGGCTCAACAACTAATATTGTTATTGAAATTGCTTTCGATGAAATAGTTGGAAGAAAAATAAAAGGAAATGAGCAAGACAATAAAAGAGCGATGAACCAAAATGGAATCGAGCAATCGAATGAGAAAGAAAGGGAAATAGAAGAGACAGACAGAAAAAAACGAGGAATAAATCGAAAAAGAGCTGATAAAATGGGAAATCAAGCAAAAAAAAATACGCGCCTGTAACGAAATAGAGGAGAAAACGACAAAAAAAGCAAAAATCAAAAAAATATTGAAAAATAGAGAAAATAAAAAAGGAAACGGGAAGAAGAATGGAGAAGTCGGAGAAAACAGAAAAGATAATGATAGAAAAATAAATAAAAGGAAAACAAAAAAGATAAGGAATAGAAACAGAAAATATAAGAAAATTAAGATACCATTAAGATTACAAAAGGAAAAAGCAACAAATTAAAACAAAAAAATTGAAGAATTAAAAATCGAGAGAAAAGATACAAAGAGGCGGAAGAGTAGAAATGCAGAAAAACGAAAGATAAATTGAAGGCAAGAGCAAACAAAAATAAAACGAAGAAGAGCAAAAACCTAAACGGAGCAAAAGAAGATAAAGAAAAATAAGAAGAAGCACTAGTTCGGCATAGTTTTTACAAGCCGCTCAATGATGAATTAATCCGCTCCAAAATTTCTAGCTATATATATACTGAAGAGGGGTGAATATTGAATGAAGCTGCATCAAGTGAGATATTGCTGTATTGCAAAAGCTATTGAATCCTATTGTTAATTTCAATTTTCCGACCATATATGTACCTACTTAAGTTTATTAATAAATTAATACATTTTGCTATGCTAGTACTTAGAAGTCGACCCAATTATTTCCGACAAATGAGCAACACAAAAACAGGAGACTCTTGTAAACAAATAGGACACGCTCTACTTTTATGTATATTTGATATCCTTTCAAATTTAATCCTTTTCTACCTTTTAATTATCCATAATTTATTCATTAATTCTAAAGATAATAATGTTGTGACCTCTATCTAATCCGGATTACATTTGATTATTTATTATTTTGCTATTGGTGGATTAGAGGTATTATCTTAAAGCAGTGAAATCCGTTAGGGCGTTTGTTTTCTCATGGCATTTTATTGAAAACTAATAAGATAATTAGGAACACGGGCAAAAACTTACTTAATTCGACATTTTCTCATTAGATTTTCGTAATACAAGCTATCCAGAAGTCGTTCGCATTTCCACACATTTACCAATTATCTATAGAGAAGTTCTTCCACTAGCCAATTAGTATTCTGATTTCATATGGGAAGACTCGGATACATATGCATAAAACTTTACTATATTGTATCAAATATCAAACAGAAGGTTATTTTTAAGAGCAGTGATTCTCAACCTTCGTTACGTTACATCACTGTGCACTTTTAATAGTGGTGGCACTTTTAACTTTATAATAGGGCAAATTTTAAGAATCTCGCGGTATACTATAGAGTGCTGTGGAGGCACAAACGTTGAGAGTCACTGTTTTAGATCAATTGAGTGCTTTTTTTGTGATGGTGATGAACCGACTTTTAAAACCCCCTCGTTTCCATCCCACACTATCCATTGGGATTTTGGATTGGATAAAAGATAGGGGTCGATTAAATTGTGGTGAAGCTGTGCAATTATAAGGGAAATAAGATGCTTTTTAAGGAATTCAGGTTAATGTGATTAGTTTTCAAGTTATATGGAGAGAGAAGAAACAAAAGACAGCCTAATTTTATAATTTGTAATTTATATGGGATATATAATGAGTTAATTCGGTTTATTATGTTCTTGAATGATTTAGACATTATTTCCAATTAGATGGTATTTTCTAAATATTTTCAATCGGAATTTCGGCAATTATATTTTGAGTATCACCAACCGTATCAATCTTCTGAAATTAAGACAATTAGGTAGAATCCAAAGATGGAAATTTAGCTTGGATAGAAAACGTAAGAATTGAAAGCTCATTAGTTTTATGGTGGAAAAAAATGTTACTATATGTGTCGAGAGAGGTCGACAAAAAAATACAAAAGGTTCTATCAATCTCCATATCTACACTACGACTTTCATACAAATCGGGGAGCTTAGATAAAAAATGCACAATCGAATTCTGACTACCAAACGCCAGTTGTAAAAGAATTCAATAGAAACGTTGCAAATACTACTGAATAGGTGAAAATCTGAAAAAATTCGATGAGAAAATCAACAACTTGCGAAGGGAAAAAGAATATCAAGATTTCCGCAGAAACTTCACTGTCTCTAAATTTTATTCCCATAAAACACAATTGAAATTAAGCTTATTTTTGTGACAGTTTTATCCAAGATAATAAAATTTCGCAATAAAAATCGTATAAGCACTCCTGAAAACTGATAAATAAACTGTTTGTAATTGCCGAATTCCTGAAAATTCTCTTCCTAAATAATTACTGCCTTAGATATGCAATTTCGAAAATAATTCAGCCACTGAAAAATTGGAGAATTTCATTTAAAAGTTATATTGGAGAAATAAGTGCTGAAAATTTGACTATGAAAATATTCATGAAATATAAAGTATGCTGTTGAATAAAGAGTGTCGCTTATTTCTTGAAACAACTGAAACGTTGTATGAATATCTGATCTTTTGAAACTGTCAGTGGGAGATTATTTTAAGTATTTTTCTAAATAATCTTTCAGAAGAAAATTAAATAGAAATTCTATATAATTATTTATATTATACGAAATGTTGCCATACTTCAATCATCTCACCGTTACCGAGGTATTTCAATTGAGCTCCAATAAAGGACAGCCTGTATATATATTTCTTATTTTATTGCTGGGTTGAAATATCAAACTATATCGTTTCAATTAAAGAAAAATACCGTAATAAAAAGCTTTTATTAATATTTTACGATTTCTGAGATCGCGAAACAAAACAAAAAAATAACAAAAAAAAAACATCGCGTACATACGTAATAACAATAATGACGATAATAAAATGGAGTTAATTCCAAAGAACCGAATTGATAGAAAACAGTTAGATGATGAATCAAAAAAAAAAAAAAAATGAAGAAGAAGAGAAACAATCAAATTTAATTTGATGTTAACGCCTTTGGGCGGTTGGAACAATCACGTTAAAGATCAAGTTGAATTCGTGTTATTTTTGTATTTCTTGCCGATAATAATTAATCCTTGTTCCTTCTTAAACTTTTACCGCCTGTATTATCGAACGAGCTTGTATATATAGGATGTCTAGGAATTGATGGACATTATTGTTTTATTCTATATAGAGACGAAAAGTACTTTGCTATTTTTGCAACTGAGCTCGTTTTAGCTCTCGCGTCTCATTGCTAAGGTACACTATAAATCTCTTCCCCCTCCCGACTTCTTCGTGCTACATCTACTTATTGTCATTAATAATTAATTATCTATGTCTCAGTTGCATAAATAACGCAAGATGTTTCACTTAAAGATTTTATTCTCTATCGAATGATGTTCGTTACTTAGAGATGGACTGGGTTATTGAGGAACTGGGTGGGAGTAAGTGGAAATACCAAAATACTATTCAATGCATGAACAAAAAGAATTGATGAGAATATACATATAAGAAGAAAGATAGTGATGTATAGGAGAGAGTGTGAGAAAGGAACATAGAGAGAGCGAGAGAGAGAAAGGACATAAGAGAGCGGAAAATAGTGAGGGACCTAGAAATAAAAGGAGATAATTATAGAGAAAGACAAAGAGTGGTGAATAGTTAGAGGGGTACACAGAGAGGATAATAGCAAGAGGGAGAAGAGAAAGAGAGAGGTTGAGAGAGACAGATGATGAAATAAATGAAGATAGCGTGTGGCGAGGATGAGGTAGGAAGAGGGGAAAGAGTGAGTGTGAGAGAGATAGGGTAAGAGTTGTATAGAGGAGAGAGAAAGATGGCGACAGAAAGCTGGAGAGATGGATAGATAGAAAAAGAGAAAGAGGGAGTGGAAGAGAGAGAGGGAGAGACTCAAAATGTTCTTGAATAGATTGAAGAAATGAATAAAAATCTATCTACGCTAAGCTTGGTCGTCCAGTTTAGTAGTGGATTAAAGCATTTATATATTGTTGATATATCATCCATCAATATGTATTCTTTATTGTAATAAAATAATAGATCTATTAAATAAATGTGATCAGTCAATAGTGGTATTATTTGTTTGTTAGATGGAGCTCGTCAATTTAAGTATTTGGTATCATTAAGGCTCTTTTATCATCTCTATCGACTATCTATTAATTTGATAAGTTGACAAGTTATCAACGAATGAAAGAAATGGCAAACAAATAATGATGAGAAATAAAAAGTGACTTTCAAAATGACATATTTACAAAACTATACCAATAAAAATTATTGTTAGATTTCACATAAAAAAAAAGATGAAATACAGTTTCAGGAACATTACTTACAACTATGCATGAAAGGTCAAATAACCTGAAAAATTAATTATTCAGTACCACCGTTAACTATATATTTTTTTTAATTTAGACTTTTGTATTTAGTTTTCCGTAATTTTTGAGCAAAGCTTTATATAATACATTATTCTATTCGGTTTGTTAAAGGGTCGCTACTACTAAATCACTTTGGTCCCTTGTTGATACCCTTCACGGTAGTGGTATAGAATCCTATGTATATAGGAAAGGTCGTAAGGGTATTCATTGGCAATATGCCCTAAACCACAACAATACCATTTCGCTATCGTCACACATGTATCGTCATATCTATACATAAACAAAAATGTTTGTTCCTTTTTTTTTTGATAATCTAACAAATTTTCTTACACAACATGCATAAATATAATGTAAAAATAAAAAAAAATCCAACTTTAATGTTTTAATATTTCGTGGAAGGTGGTTTTTGTGAAATAATTTCGTCGATATAACAATAAACTTGTATAAATAAAGTATATGGTTGTTGTAAAGTAGTCGAAACAATTTATTTACAAGAAAAAAACAAAAACAGGAATTAATAAAATTTCTTTCGTTATAAAGTCATTTTATAGTTACGTATCGATTTTTCGGTCCTTATCTATACCAATACCTATATGAGTTTGTATCGAACGGATATACAAAAGAATCAACCATCCTACCGTATAAAATCACTCCAATGCATATAATGACATAATCAGTCGTCATATAGTAGAAGGACCATTGTCAAGAGATAACAGATTACAACGAACAGTTTACCGTTGGTTGGCACAGGAACTTCTGGCGGAAATGATCGTATATCTCATGCCCTGATGAAATTTATTACCCTTAAATTTTATATATTATTATATGTATGTATACAGGCTGGTCCACCAGCGGCTTTCCTGGTCTTGCAACCCTGGCTCTAGAGGGTGCAAAAAAAAACGGACTCGACAATCCAAAGTCTGCTATTTAGAGAACATTTTGACATTGGAATGATTTCCCAAACTTCAGATCTTCGAGTGCATTTTTCTCTCTCCACTTGAACCAGAGTTCCTACAAGACCAGGAAAGCCTCTGGTAGACCACCCTGTGTGTGTGTGTGTGTGGGTGGTTTAGTGCGTTTTTTTTACCCTAGAGAAATAATTGATCGCCGACGTGATTTTTAAAATTGTAGACAATTTAGAAGCTTCAGATAAATTTAAATGGTGAATAGCGCAACACTAGAGCATCGTCAATCTGTTGCAGATATGTACTCGAATTAATTAATTGATTAACAAACAAATGGAGAAGAAGAAAATCACAATATAAGGTTGTATTGATTTGTACAGTATTGAATACGATGCTTTATAATTATTAAATTGATCAGTTATATTGATTATAATTCTAGTTCTATTGTTCAATACCGAAGACGATGTTGTACTAGATATTTGCACAACAAAAAAAAAATCGCAATGTAAATAGTCTTTAAAAATCTGTTTCTTAAGAATCTATAATTAAACATGAGACCTTTTGTATTCAGTTTGTAATTTTAATTAATAACGAAACAATTTATTAATATACCTAATAATTATAATGAATATTAATAGCGGCTGATGTTTTGTGGTCCTTTTGTTATTCTTGATAAAAAATTACAACAACTACAACAGATGTTTAAATTATGCAAAGAATTTTCTTTAGTTTTCGCTTTAAATTATCAAAACAATCGCATTCCATTATGATAATAGAAATGGAAAATATGGAACAAAAAAATAATCGAGACCATTTATTCTATTCAATCATAAAGTAACTTCTGAAGTAGACTTTCCAATTTACAACTTCTCTCAAAATTTCCCAACGATTATCTAGTAAATCGTTGGAAACTTCTACAACATTGAAAAAAAAGTCAAATGGTGTATAATTATTATTATTATTATTATGTTTTTAACAATTTCCAGATGGTTTCCAAAACGAATACACATAATCAAATATTGGAACAACCAAGCTGGTCTAGTCCATCAGCCAGTCCATCACCACCACCACCACCATTACCACCACCGGTGGCGGCGACAGCACGATGGGCTAGAAATGAACAACAAACTAGTGCCGATTCATGTCCCCATTGTCGTGGACGTTTAGCTTCATTACCAACTAGAACAACATCATTGAGTAGTTATTCAGGATGTAAAGGTAATAAATTATATCCAATACAAAACGTATTATCAACTAAAAAAGAACATCTATCAAAATCTGTCTTGTCTATCGCGATATTATTGTAGCATCATTTCCAATATGATCCTGCAGTTGAAGGATAACCGTTCCTGCTGACTTAACTTCTGCATAAATCTTTAGTATATAAAAAATTATCATTAGGGACGTTTTTTTTTTTTTTTAAATAAAAAAGAAAGATATTTCTATGGAAATAATCGTAAATAATGAGGGAAAATGGAATAAAGATCTCTCTACATTATATTCAACCCCTTTTATTGTATATAAAAACGATTGAGATGGAACAAATCGCCAAATCGATATATTGACAACAGTTTTTCAATCATCATAACAAAAAAATAAAAGAAAAGGAACGATGCTATTGCAATTTTATTATTATTTTAATCAAAATTGAAAGTTTTCTCTTTCAAGATTGAACGATAATTCAGTAGAAACTGGAATTTCTTTACAATTGAAGAAGACGGAACGATTTCAGAATAATAAATGTTCCGATGCGGATTGAAATGTCAAGGAAATGGTTTTAAATTACTTGTAAATTGATCATAGTTGGAAAATGTGTAAATCTCACACAGTACTTTGGGGCAAATTCTCTTGAACTATAAAGAAAAATAGCATTCATTATTGATGTTTCATCTAGTCATTAATTAAACTTCTATGAGAAAATTTGTTGTGATCATCTAAAAATGTTCCTGTAGTTTCGCAAGAATGCCAATCCTCACATGGTTACCAGACAATTATTGAGAAAATTTGTTGGAAATCTCCCATATACTTAATTTACAATGAACTTTAATTGGAAATTTATCAAAAAATCCAAAACTATATATTTTTTTATTTCTACTAATAACCATTGGTTTGATTTACGATAAAACTCGACGGATTATTGTAGCAATAAAACAAAACAAGAAAAATAGTTGCTGGATGAAATTGAATTCGATATTTTATCTGGAAAATTCAATTTTAACTGTCAGCTACAAGTCAATATTTATAATAAGGAATTTACTATTAGAGGAAATTAACCAAATGTGGAATACCATCTTGTTTTTGGAATATATATCGCAAAACAAAAAATCTCAAAATTGAATGGATCCTTATTAACAGTCAATCATACATTTC
>JAZBGX010000997.1:0-22402 GCA_037414775.1 Zonitis immaculata | reverse complement strand
TATATATATATGTATCTATGTATAATATAGCAATATAACAAAATAAAAAATTATCTCTCGTAAAATTACAACAAAATTTACGACATATATTTATTTTGTATTAAAATATTATAAATTATATGTGGATATTTTTGAGATCATAAATATAAAAACTATGTTGGTTGTTTTTATTATTTGCGTTGTTGTTGTTGTTGTTTTTTAACGTATATATCTTTTTGCTACCCGACGAAATTGTTTCATCACATTTATCATTTCATTAAGCATTCATAGTAGGGCATATATGGTGAGGTTTATTGTTATTTATTATTTGTTTTTTTTTTTTTGTTTTGTTTCGGTGATAAGAATTTGCAGTTTTGACTTGTGTTTTCTAAGATATTCAAAACTATTAGCATAAATTTAACAGAAACGCGGAAAACTTTATACATCTATCTATATGCATATATACAAATACTATTTATTGATTTTATATTATAGTTTTAGATTACTAAATCACAGTAGATGTGTGTATAGTCTGAGAAGCTCAATTTTGACTTTAAGGGCGGATTAACCAAATGAATGCTTATTAGAGCGTTACATCTCTAAAATAGTCGAGTGTATAGATTGGATGAAAAATTTATAAAAAATTAAGGTACTAAAGCATGATTTGGTCGTACGAGTCCAAGTTTAGAAAACGAGGAACAAAGCGACGAATTTTCTAACGGACGAGTGCGCGACAAATCGCCTTATACAAAACGAGTGTCTTGTACTATTTTTCCTATTTTGACCTTATTTAATCAAAAATTGTTCTGATACCGGAATTCTATATTTAGGTAATTTATTGTCAGCTGGTCTAATAACCAAAAACTGTTGAAATCAATACATTTTTTTTTGGATTTGACGTTTGATTTTTGAGTATATCATAAGAGGCTACCAACTTCGAAAAATAAAAAAAACGCTATGCATATAGCAATTCGGTAGCTATAAAAATCCTCATTATGAAACCCAAATGACGTCTATATTGGAGTTTTTATAGACGTAAAATCGAAAAATTTATTTTTTCCCAACTACAAGACGTTATATCGTTGAAATTCTCTAATGGAATTATATTGTTGTACAATTGTATCAAAGGTTGGAGCTTTTCTATTATCAAAATTCAATAATATTGTCGACAGCAGTTTCTTCTTAATAGAAATACCAAAATAAATATAGACCGCCCCTTTTTGTTAATACACTTTTTTCATGTCATTGCATCCTGACATAATATGTAACAACAACCTTTTCTATATATAATACAAACCCTGACACTTTATTTTTGCTTTATGTGTTCTATATATATATATTCTAAGATAAGATTTCTTATAACAAAGTCTTTACAATTTTTGATAAATACATTCTTACCTTCCAATATAACCACAAGTTGTATTTCAATGGAAATTATAGCAATTATTTGTTTATAGCAAGAATTATCAAACTATATGTATATCGAATAGATTATGGAAGTTCGATCGATTGAAATTTATTGGTTAATATAAAAGCAAATTTACTCAACCGAACAAGCGACATAAATTCACTCTCAAAATTAAACAAAAGATAATGAATAATTTATTCATTATTATATCAGTGTGTAGCATTTCAAATTCGATTTCGAAAAATTATAAAAAAACATTGGAACTGAAACTTCCCTAGGTGGAAATATTTTTATAAACTAAACGATACAAGTATAGGCAAAAAAAAAACAGAGCACGAACCAATTTTTATTAGAAAAGTTTTAAAAAGTGACATTAAAACCAGAAAATCCCCCGCTTATTCGGAAATATAATGAAGACATTTGGAGGGTGCAAAAAAGAATGGCTCAATAATTATATAGGTGGGATGTTGTTAAATCTAATGATTGAGGGTTGTTTTTTCAGTTGCTTTGATTTAGGGTTTGACAAAAAATAATACATTTATAACCTCATATTAATGATTTTCAAAATCTATAGCATCAGTCCGTTATATTGAAAAAAATTCAAAATATATCTATAAAAAAATCATCATTCGTAGATTTACAATTTTTGCTTGAATTTCTCGAAAGCATTTTATTATTCTTACAATTAAGCAACTTTGCCCCTAACGACCCTCATCTGTTAAACTTTTTCATGATCCAGACGAAAAACTCACCATTTTAGAAACTTTGTATAGAAAAACCCTTGCCATATATATAGAATATTAGAAAAAAATACAAGCAATAGGTAGATTTCTATTCATTGTAGATGGTTTTAATGGAAATGAAACCGTGAAAAGACGTAGATTTTGCTTTGAGAAATCTTCTAATTGCATCCCGTAACAAAAAAAAAAAAGTAAAGAAAAATAACATCGGAACCATCTGTTGTTAAACAAAAAATTTTAAGCATTTTGTTGGAGAAAGAACGACTCTAGGGGGAATTTTTATTCTCGTTTACAAGTAAAATTACAGTTTGGCTTTTTTTTTTTTTTGTTTTTGGGAAATGGAGATAAAATATTATATTTTAGAGAACTTAACGATGAAATATTTAGCTACTCGTAGTTGATTATTGCTCAAAATGTACACTGTTTGTGTACACTTTAATGCATTTCTGAATAGGTAAATATGTAAATACGGATTGTATATGTAGAAGATGACTATATTTTCAACTTATATATGCGAAGGCCCTATTTAATGCAAAAACTTTTTCCATAACGTTATAAAACTGTTGATCCAAATTAAAGAGGTGCTATTGTATTTTGATAGCTCAATTATAATTCTCGGAAGAATTTATAAAATAACTAATATGGTAATTATTTTTAATTTACAGAATTAATTATAGAAATTACGTAGATTTTTGATTAAATATTTATATTCAGAACATGTTTCGATCTATTTCATACAAATTAATAAAAAAAAAACACGAATGTAAATTAATAGAAAACATTTCCATAAAGTAAATATATATTTTGTTATGTTTAAATTAATATCAATAGTCAATAATTGGTTCAACACCCAATAGATTCACATTTTATTTTTTAATATCGCAATATTCAAACAAATCCAATTTTGTACCTCTACTGAATTTGTATTTATCATTGATAATATTTACATAAAACAAATCGCAACATATTCATAAACTTGGATTGAAGTTGAAACGAACAATATAATGTAGAGACAATAATACTGAAAGAATTGTAGTGATGGTAGATTGTTCTCCATATACATGATGACAATAAAAATACAGGCTACAAACCGTAACGGCTTAATTTTTCAAAGAAGATCTTTCCATCGATATAATAAAAGCTACAGTTTGTCCTGAAAATTTCTGGAAAAACTGCAAAAATTTATTGGAACTAGTAGGCCATGATTTGGAGCTAAAACAAATGACTATTGCATCCCAATTGGAATAGACTGAATCACACTCTTGATTGTAACCGAATGGAAATATTCAGTAATCATCATGGACAAAGAAGCTTATTTATCTCGAAAACTAATATGGGAACTTGGTAAATAAATAATGATACACTTGTATGTTTCAAAAGTTATACTAGGACGTTGTAGAACAAGCACGGTTCCATAATAACGCGATCAAAATACAAGTTCATAAAAGAAAATAGCGCACTCTAGGCTACTAAAATCATCGGGTCAAAGCATCACCAGTCTATGATTCGTGGGTACAAATGTTTTCCTGATAGAAATATCAGCTTCGAACATCGAATTCAAGTGAACTCAGCGATGACGTCTTGCATAGCGAACTGCAACTCTAGCTAGATGCAACCACACAGGAATTAGCAATTCGCAGAACGTCTCAATTAATTGAAACTTATATGTATACGTGACGCTATAAAAAAGTGTATCAATATGGAAATCTCTGCTGAAACAGTTCGATTGGAATGCGGTACCAAACCCAGCGCATTTCGCAGACTTAGAACCATCGGACTACCATCTTTTCCGAACTCTAGATAATTTTCTAGCCTCGAACTATTTTCTAATCCCAGTGATTTCAAGAGTTTCATTACTTTCTTGTCAATTCAATATTAATATTCAAATTTGGACGAATTTCTTTTGGAAAATGAAGAAATTATAACTTGTAGCCTGTTTTCATTGTCATCCGGTATAGTCTATTGCAACATATGAAAATAATTTAGTAAAACGAATCATACGACTCTCTACTTTATCGTTGAGTGTAATTAAATTTGTTTGGGAGGCTGTCCAATATTAAGCTCTAGAATAGCATTTCAAGGGACTAACAAAATGAGGTCGGTTTTATTATATGTAATTCATAGTGTTAATGGAATTTGAATGATTTATCATTGTAATTTTCTTGTTTTAGTTTGAAAATGATGATTTTTTTTTAGATATTTCTTTATCTTTAATGATGATGTTGATGACAGATATATACGTATATCTATATTAATATATTCTGGCAACAGAGAGCTAATTTTGTTCGCCGTTGAAAGTTTGGACGATATCAAAAGCAGCCATAGCAAATTATAAAGTTATGAAGTTTTTCAACCGTAGCATGAGTGTATAGTTTTGCAACGTTGAGGGAATTAAACTGATAATAGTTGGAAGTTTTTCACTACCCAATTTACAAGAAAATTTCAAAATTATTAAATACCTACTGTAATTCTTTTTTTTTCAATATATTTGGATTAATTCTAATCGAAACTCAGGTTAGTAATGTAGTGATAGAAAAGCCAATATCCTGCCGACTATCGTTTTCACTCGTACATCACATATTTCGCTTCCTACAAAAATTTAAGACATTTTTCATGTCTAGTGGTGAAGATTTACTACCATTCATCTTACCCCCAAAGTAAAAAATATCTGTATGGGAAAAAGTGAGAGAGATTCTCTCTCTTTGTTCTTTCTTTCTGGTAATTTGCTTGATGTTCTTTATAGTTGCTGATGCAACCGCATGTAATTCGCTATCAATTTTTTTGTTGTTTCTAACGCATCATTCAACAACAACAACAACAATAAACATCGCAAAAACAATAATAAAATGGAACTTTTTAATTAAATTGTAATAGCTTTGATAGAAGAGAGAGGAAAATCATTCAAAATCAACAACATTCCAGCTTTGAAATGTCAATTCGCAAAATAGAAGTTGAATAGTTGTGGTTTTGATCGAAACACTAAAAGACAACCCCTATTAAAACTAGATAAAAGGGAGACGGTGGCTGTTATCAATAACTCGATCCAAGAAGAAAAACAACCCTTTTTTGGTCAAGTTATAGTAAGTTTGACGTAATAACCACCTTCTGCCCTGGTCTCCCCTATATTTTGATGACCATTTTGTTGATCTATACTAAAATTGATCAAATAGAAAAATCCGGAAGCTATATATAATTCGTTTGTTTTATTGTTGTTTAGAACAACATATAAATTCAGTGTAGATCTATATGAGCGGTCATATTTCGATTTTTATGAGCGTGAAATATTTCGAGTGTCATTTTTTTAACAAAAAAATTGCAAAAGTTTTATTCCATACCATTTGTCACTAGTTTATTTTTGTGTTTTATTTTGTAATCAAACAATAAAGAGTCAACATTCAAATTTAAAACACGTAATTTGTGCAGATACGAATAGACAACAGAAAAAAAAGCTTGACTATAAAAAGAATTTCGAGGGTTGATTTTAAAATTCTAGTCACTCTCTATAATAAAATCTATATCGTACTTAGACTCGTTCTCTCTCTTTTTAGTAAACTTTCAGAAGTACCTAAATAGAAGCGTAACTCAACTAATAAGAGACTGAATATTTTGAATAAATACATTTTTTGTGTATCACAATTTTACAATTTTATTCAACGGAGAATAATAATATTTACAACTTGTTTCCATAGAAATTAATTTAATGATGACTGGAAATTCGTTTTTATCCAACAAAAATAGATGCTAGACGAATAATAATGTAACAAATTCATAGTTTTTTCTCGAGTATCGCTTTTTACTCGTCTATATATTTTATTTTTTTGTGTCAAATTGTTGTGAACCTGAAAAATGATCTAGAGTGCAAACGAATTATAGCTACATCGATCAAAGTGATGGACTCAAAAAAAAATCACTCATAAATCTTTGTTTCGTAGAACAATCGATACATTTGACATCAAGATAAGTAATTATAGTATCAATATCGATGTAGTTTCGCAATAATGAATAAAGTATAAGTTCGCCGAAATAAGTTAAATTGGTTTTAATTCGATCAAGGTATGGTAGTTTGAAGTTTTTGAATTATAAAAGGACTTTTGTCGTTCTCTAGTCCTTGACACTTGAAATTAGTTTGAACAAATTTACTAAGTGAAACTTTAAGAAATTAATGTTGGTAAATAACAGTTGAATATAACAGGACAAAGATGAATTATAAACTAAAATAATTTATTGTGCGCTCCACAATAGTGTTGAAATAATTTTTAATTTGAAGCAATAATTAAAATTTGATATTATTTGGAATAATGCTGACAACATTCCGGATTTAGACAGAACTCGCTCTCCATCAATAAAAATAAAATCGTTTTTGATTGTTCTTTTTTTTCCAATGTTCATTCGATGATAACCGTTCATCATGCCAGATAATAATTATTTGATTGACAATATTCTGAAAAATTGAATCGTATGAACAAAAAATCTAATCAATTTGAATTTGTTTATTTATTATTTTTTTTGTACGAAATTGGAAAATAGTTACTTGATCATAAATCAAATATAGCCGGTTTTTTACGAATAAATATCTTATTATTGAAATTTATTCAAGAGTTAAAAATGGTTTGTGTCAAGAAAAATGATCGATTATATTATTTTTATTACTTGAACGTAATAAAGTTGAGTCAACATTATTATTCAGCATTTCATATCCGTTTCAGTTTCAGTTTTTAGTATTTTCCACTAACAATAAATTTTAGAATATTTATATATTTATAAAAATTGAGAGTCATCAACAAATATTTCCAAATGCATGACTTTCCGGAAATTATTTGGAAATACCATTAGGCGAAACTTTCAAACTGGAATCATGCAACAATTTTGAGAATAAATTTGTTTTTGTCATATTGTTAATATCAAGTTACACAAGACCGCCATTCGTTGGAATTGAAGTTGTGATTGAAGTAAAAAGAATACCTAACAAGAAACCTCTCAGGTATTATTCACAATGGAATACCGTTCAAATTCTTCTTAGGAGAAAAAATTTATTACAGGAAAAGACATGTTACAATGTAAAAAGAATTTGTATTTGTCATTATTCGACTATTAAATTTCGCATCATTGCTAATGTTGATCGATATTCTCTATACAGACAAATACAATTTAAGAAAAATATTTCTTGTTAGTCCGTGACAATTCCAATAGAACTAAATTTTAATTAAAATCACTATTTTAGATTAAAGGCTTTAGATTCAACGACTGTACAACGAAGAGAAGTACAACAGAAAGGAAAAAAAACAAAACCGAGATTTAATCTTCTAAGAATACGTAAATGTATTTTTTCCAAGTCGTTTCGTTATTATTTCTTCTTCTTTTTTTTTTAATTCGCGTTATCCAAATCCGTACATCCATAAATAATGAATCTACAAAACTATAGTCATGTAGATTTTAAACATTCGAATTTAATCTAACAATAAGAGTGTAACAGTTTAAATTATGTTGTTGGGAAATTCGACCAATGTAGATATATTTTTATTAAAAAAAAATATATCCAAGGGACTCTTTACAATCATAGCACTCTTACTTTCGAATTTACGAGAAGATTACAATGTAGCACGTTATCTACACAACTGACCATAAATTGTAATTTCACTATAGCTTTAGTTTCAGTTATATAATGATGATTTAAACACGATATTTATGAAATTTGACGCACAAAACTAAAGTATATGTTCGCAACAACAATTGACCTATACAGACATGCGGACGATAATCGGATTATTATCCATAATAAATTTAGTTACTTTTAATTGAATTAAGTAGAGTTTGGGCTCTCCTTTATCATTTTATTGGATTAATTTAATGTCGAGTATGATATCTAGAATTCGTCTCTTCAAGGCATTCTAACGAGAAAAATTTATAAATTTGATTACAATTAAAGAATTGTCAATTTTTCGAGAGCTATCTCTTGAAAAAATGAAATATTCTCTGAACTAGATCGTTTTATTGCTTTTTTTCTTTATATTCTAGATGGTGTTGATTTTTTTTCATAAAGACAAATGTCAGCTTAACGGTATCCTTATCTTTGCGATATTCTTTCTCAAAATGAACACCTCCATCCCATTTATATAAATATATCCTTTATATACATATATAACTATATATAAATATACATAATATAAAATAAAGTTGGATTGGTGGAATCATCGAGTCGAAATGACAATATATGCGAAATACAGACAGAAGAGTGTAGAAACATTTTTTTCTTGACGATAATATGAATATATCGATTCGCTATATTCTCCATTCACATGTTTCTAAAAAGAAAATCGATGGAAATCAAAACGATATTCACTTTATTATGTGATGAGATTTTTTTCCAAAGGCAAAAAAATATGTCGTGTGAAAATGGTGGATGCGCCGGGTCGTACGATAATCTTAACCGTTTTATTTGACGCAATTAGGAAATTAATTTATTATGATGGTGATTTTGTGATTGCTACCAATAAATTATTTTATAGAATAGTTAATTTTCTCGTTCGTGTCTATTCCAGAGTTTTCCAGATTTAGTTATAGTTGCTCGCTATATGAAATTGAATTGAATTATTAATATGGTAGGTTATTGATTTGCTGCACTATATTTCTTGGAAATTTCATATATGTTCGACTTATTCAAAATAAAATTTTCGAACTCTGTAGTTTTCGGTGTAAAAATTAAATTTACGTCAATATTAATTACTACTTTGTTGCGAGAATGATGTTGTTGTTTTGAACGAGACAAATAAAAATTGTGTGAAGGAGAAGGTTTATGGAAATTTTTATTTTCGACTCATAACCACCCAACTATATAAAACAACAACAACAACAAGAAAAGAAAAAATCTATATTATATTGTCTTAGTAGTAGCACGTTTCCATGCTCATTTAATATTCCCTCTAGGCAATGTTTGTTGCTTGCTGGTATATTGGTGAGTGTTTGGTATTGTTTGAATGACCGACTCGGATTCGCATTATTAAAATTTAATATGAAAAGTCTATGATATACAGCCGACAAACTAACCACAATATACTATTGGAAATCTTTTATAATAAATAATAAATAAATATAGTCGGTTTTATAGTTTGAAGGAGCACGTTTGGCTAAATCACCAAAATTGAATTCATCCAATTCCAACTAGCCAACAGTTATTTGTCTGCTGATCGAGCAACGTGCACCTTCTATCACGAAACAATTTATATTTTTTATAAAGGCGCTTTGATTATTTATACTGCAATACCAAATTTAAAATGCAACTTGGTTTATTATTAAAGAGAAATCTATACATAGCAAATGTTACTGACAGGTCAATATAGAAAGCCAATGTTAATATTTCAACTAGTAATTGAAAGCTCGATATTCGGCAGACTGCATTTTAGTGAATTGTCAGTTGAATAATAGACGAACATCATTTTTAACTAGCTAATTGTTTCAATTTCAATTAACTCAAAGTATAGTCGTCTCTGAAAAAATTCGAAAGCAAAAAATGATCATAATATTCAATGAACAACTGCCAAATATTGATCATCAATCACACTAAAAGCTTCGATTTCACTCCTCAATTAGTCAAACTATTAAATCTGCTAGATAATTTTTTTTTCGCTCTCATATATTAGTTTATGGTTGATTTCATTTGATCAAATTAAATCAAATTGAAAGAAATCATGGAAAAAGGGAAAGCTTTAAGAAGAAACATTTTTCCCTACGTTTGTTGATGTAATATTTAGTGAATGCTTTGAAAAATGGAAAGTTTCAAGCTTTGTATATATAAAAATATATTTGATGAAAAACGGACGGTCTATAAGCTGCCAGAATCTATAGAATTCTCGTCAAACCGAAATACGTCTTTTTTCCCTTCTAGAAATCTTTATCATTATTATCATTATTATTATTATTATTATTAAAAGCTTTTTTTATGAATACAGTATCTCACCAAAATTAAATTATTTAAGTCTAGAAATTTAATTGTGGAGAATGGAAAAATTATGTTTTTCTTATTCTTAATTATTAATACTGTAGACTGGGGTCGGAATGAATTGCCTCATCCACCATATTCACCTGATAGGAACGCGTGCGATTTGAATTGCTTCGACTAACAATCGATATAACAACAAACAACAATTATATTCCACTATTACTACACTTGATAACAATGGAACATTTTCTGGGATTACTGACCCTGCCAGGGGGCTACCAATTATCACACAAGATTGCCATTTCTTATCATATGAATAAAATGTAGATTTTCTTTGAAAAACAAAAATTAGTTTATATGAATATCAAACAACAATTTTGGCAAAAGTAATTATTATTGGAGACTTTATGAGAAACTTTACAAACACAAATTGGAATTTTTTCAATGTATAATTCATATTGTGAAAGTCGTTCAAACTTTGAAGTATTTATGTTGTTGATAAGTTGAACTAATCACGAACATTCAAATTCAACCCGGGTAAACTTTACTGGCACCAATACAAAATTATTTGTCTATATTTATTTTATATATTATACACGTGTGTGTGTGTGTGTGTGTGTGTACGTTGATGGGGGTTGAACTACAGGGATGAATCACAAGTTTTGTGTGGCACAGCAAGAGGCACTAGAAGATAGCTTGGAACAGTTAGAATATCAAACTAGAAATGTGGAAATACGTGTGTGTGTGCTACGAGTTCTAATAAGGGAAAATCGTTTATGTGTAAGAGATACACGTTTCCGTTTTCTACTAGAAATTCGCAACTATTATCCTATACATATTCAAACGTTAGTTACTCAATTCTAAATCTATTCAAGTATATATAGCTTAATTTGAAAATTGATTTTTCCGATTAGCTTCTATTAATTTCTTTCTGCACTATCATTATCGTTGGTTTTAATTAATTCCGGAATTTGGACTCAACATTTCAAATAGTTAAACATCGAGTTAAATTAACGTGGTTTATATAGATTGGACGTTAATCAGATTTGTGCTATATATAGAGCATTTTTGTGGATTTTATATCCATGAAACTTTAGACTATGAACTGTGAATTATTTAGTATCGGATCAATGAGGTTTCTCTAAGCAAAAACAAAACACCACCGAAACAATTTTAATTATGCAGAGTGAATTGCAAAAATATTATACCCCTTCGCTGTTTTTCACTTTTTTTATTTTATATTTATTAATGAACTAAGTTCAAAATTTTATAAAGAGCCAATTTTCGCTTGGATCGTAGCAAAAAATTTACTATAAATTCAAATGAATTTTATTTAAAACATCATCGGAAGATGCAATTCCAATCCTTCGATTCATCACTTTACCAACTGATTATAGTAAAACACGGTCGTAATTTCTATATATATATTTTTTTTTATAGATTGATCAATTGAATTCCTGTATAGAAGCAGCAGAATTGATAAGCCAAACGATGAAATCGAAATATTCCCTTTAATTCCATTAATTTTCCAAATTGAGGAAAAATATGGCTGATAGATGTATTCACGATTTCCGACCAAATAAATCCGGAAAAGTTCATTTATCAATAAATTGGAAAATTCACTCTCGAAAATCACCTCAAATCAAACGCATTTATACAAAATCTTGATTATTATTATTATTATTTCGAATTAAATAGAGGAATTTTCCAATTTACGTTTAATCGTAACTTGAAGAAAACGGAAAATTTCAGTCTTTATTTTATAATAATTGGTAGCTTTTCATTTTCCAATGTCAACAGCCTCCACCAGCAGTACATGCGAAACATAATATTCAAACAAACGAAAATATATATCGTATATAATGTTTATATAATGATTATGGAAATAGGAAATTATATATACATATGTTGATGTTTTTTGGAATAAATTCCAACTTTTATATCCATACTTCTTTCTTTATTAAGATGAAAGCAAAGTAATCCATTCGGTATGAAAGCTTGTAAAACAAAAAAATATACATAGCAATAGAAGAAATAAAACAATGTTGCATAGCAAAATCGTTGCATTTAATCATTATATTTAATGAATGCTTCAAAAATAGCTTAGTTCTATAGAAAGTATCGTTTCAAAAGACAAATAACACATACCGACCGTCAAATCTCTATTTAAAACATTAACAGGCATACAAATGGAAGGCTTGATCAAAGGAAACAAATTAAAATCGCACAATGTTACTGCACATTTAAAAAATGAATAGAATAACGAATAATAATGATAATAATATAATAAGGCAACTTGGAGAGATGTAATGATGAAAATTAATTCAGTAGATAAGAGCTGTGTGTTGTTGTTATTGTTTTTTTTTCTCCTTCTACCGATCCCGTTATTCTTTTGTGGATTTTAATGAAATTCTTACAAAATTACTCGTCGACATACAACCCGATTTACACTATAGAGACGGATTCTAACTAATAAAGAAAAATTGATGGTGTATATAAAAAATTTTTAGGAAATAATTCTTAATTTCAAGTAAAATAGAATCGGGCGTACGCAATAGAGGCGACGAAATTGTGTTATCTCCGAAATTACATTTCTTGTCTCTCTATATTTGAATAATACAATCTGTTACGGTTTAAGAGTGTATCATCGGTATATATATATATGGGGGAATGGTGTCGTGGTTGTATTAGGAATTGAATCAAAATTTCAACAAGCAAGCTTATAAAGCTGTTGAGAATAATATTATGAATATAGACTGGTACTTTAACCGATGATAATATTATGTTCATATAATAACACTTATTTTTATTCCCTATTGAGCTATCAATCGTCATTTTCTATTATATTGTTGAAATAAATAAATTGTCTTATAATCTGTTTTTTATTGCAAATGATAAATTGATAAAGATCTCGACAGATATTGTTGTTATTGTAGGGAATAATGCCTGGAATTGAGAAGCGTGATAGAAAAAACTATTCCAGAAAAATCTAATATACCGTACAGAACACCTGAACTATCAGATTATCTAACTGTTTTTTTTTTCCAGAAAAACTGACAAAGTTTACTAATTATAAGTACTTAATCAAAACAAAATATTAATGTTTGAATTTCAACAAATATGTGTAGAATTCTAGTTACTGTTAATATGTAATGGTAATGCATAATTGAACAGAAACTGAAGAGCAATTACGGGAACTTCTTAATACTGTAGAGAGTTTCTAATTATTGAAACGTTGCATATTAAGTGTAATTACAAATTTTGTAATTTCCTATAGAAAAATAATAATAATGATCGAGTGTATCTATCCCAAATTTGTTTTTGTTAATCAAAGTCAAATGAATTCATAAAACATCTTAATCTTGAATTCTAATTGCAAACAGTTTGGCAATTAAATGGCCGAAGAAAAAAAATGTCTAATGTGTCAAAATGGACGTAACCAATTTATTACCACACACAATTCTATATCAAATGAGCTGTAGACTCAAGAGCGATAGACATAAATGTGATAGGAATTTTAAATGAAAGCTGCGAAACTGGCAAAGCCTCAAGATAGAAAACCCATCCCTGATAAAACTAAAGATATATATATATATATATATATATATATATATACGAACATCTTTAATTGATCTTTGGAATTTTGCAGTTTTATGTTTATTACCAAATATTTCAAGCGATAAATCGAAATTAAAGAAAATCAAAAAAAAAAAGAAGCTTTTTCCCTTAATAGAGCTTGTTAGATTATTTGATTAAACTGTACGTTTAGTGGCGACGGAAATTGAAACAACGGAAGTCCGTTTCCTTGTTTGGTTTACTTTTTTATTATTACTATTATTATTATTTCCCAATAAATAGTCGAAAAATGTCATCTAGCTAGAGGATTTTCTTTTATTTCGATCGTTAAAGAAATCGATAATAATATGGCGCGAGTGACAAAGTATCGTATAAAAAAATTTTTTTGTTCTTCTGATAAATAAGAACGTTATTATTATGTTTCCCAGTAGACTGAATTTTATCTATCTAACCAAAAATTTGTGATATACGCGGTTGAATAACAAAAGAGAATATCTTGAAATGAATGTCTTTGAAAAATTCTGGTGATAATGAAAAGAACTGGAAATTTCTCATCTCCTTTATTTGTTTGATGTTCCTTTTTAAAGGAACTACTTTTATGTAGTTCATCGATGAGCGCTCTTTAACGGCTCCCCAATTAATGAAGATACAAAAAAAAAAAACTTACGTAATAATCCAAAAATTAATGATTGAAAAAAAATACACAAGATATTTATTTGAAAGTTTATACTATAAATATTTGTATATATATAGAGAGAGAGAGAGAGAGTGAGATAGATATAAATGTATTTGCACCACAACGGAAATACCAGCAAGAAGCACACTGTATTAAGCACACACTAGCTTTCAGTAGACTGATCCGTATAACTGTGACGACCGACGCCCCTTGGCGCCGGGTCGGAAGGCGTCACTACGCCGGTCCGCTGGATTATTATCTTAGATTTGGGATATTTTAGTTGAGGCTATATTATATTATATTATTTAGATAACATTATCTACAGACAAAGGTCATAGATTATTATTGATGGCATTGAAAGGAAAAATTGTTGTTTGGGTTTTGTTTTAATTTTTTGTATAAGAACAAAAATCTCGAGTTTCTTTTGTTTTTGTGTGTTTACCATTATTATTATTATTATAGTGATGATATTTATTATAAATCAGTTCTATAAAGTTGTCTGGAACTAAGTCAGAAAACGGAAAAGACATCGCAGGCCTACATGAGCTTTTGTGCTTTCCTGGAGATTTTACAGCTTTATAAGTTGTCTATTCCCGGCTCAAGCGCTGTAATGGAGTGTCTGAGCCTTATTCTACTATCCCTTCAATATATAGAATTAAATATGATTTATCCATGGGGATTTATAGAAAGTTTTGTTTTAATTAAATGTAGAAACCGGACCAATTTTTATCTCTTCTATTGTTTAATATATTTTGAAACTATCAATTAATGAACAATTGCGTTATATTTATAAGGTCGTGTATAAATTGATTAAAATTTGAAAACAGTTTAATGAAATTCAACTCTTCCATTTCCTTCCAAGTTGAATATAACGAAAACGATCCCTCTTATACCTAACAATCAAGCAAACGAATAAAGTTAATGTAAGGACGCGTGAAAATTTCTAAAACGCCTTAATTACAAACCTACGCCACTTCTATATCTTTTCGGGCTTAAAATACGGTAACAGAACGTAAATGTCAAGACATAAGTTGTCTAAGGGTGCGAGCATTATTTGGAAATTGGATGGCTCGGAGATATAGACGTTTTATTGTAACAATTGTTTACGGAAAAGGGAAGTAAAAAAACAACAGCAACTACCAAACACTTCATCTATCTCTCGTTCAGCTATATTTAGCTTTGTTTTATATGTTAAATTTCAATTAGATTTAATTAATTATATTGATTAATTGACAAATTTGTTATGGGATAGAGATTTTGATTTGATTTTATTGTTGCCATTTGTTGGAAAATCATGAATTATTATTGTAAGCTCAAAACGAATATATTTTATAAATTATTATATAAAAATGGATTCGATTAAAAATAATGTTTTGTTCGTTTTGTGTGTGTGTGTGTATGGTGTCTGTGTATATATAGATATAATACATATTCCCAGACACGTAGCTATTCACTCACTTCTAGGACTGGAAATGGGGAGAAAGTTTAACAACCACTAGACTATCATTTTTCATTTAAAACCACTATAACATCAATCGATTTAATGGGAAATATCGACGAGAATACACACTTTTATCTATTACACCCTTAAAACTCCAATATTATATTCAAACAAACAAAAAAAACTATTGTTAACGAAATTGCTTCATGGCAATTGGACTTGTTCGGATTTAGAAAAACAAAACTAAAAACTTCCCAATTCCAAATTGAAACTTATTCTCATATCAAAATTTATTGAAAATAAATATATAAATAAATAAATAGATAAATAGAATGCCAAAATCTAGTTTTATGGCAAATTGGATAATCGAACAAATGATTACTCAACTAGAAAATATTTTATTGGGAAAACTCTCGAATTTATAAATTCTATTTCGTTGAATGTCGTTCATAGTTTTCTATTCTAGAATGTTGAAAGTTTGAATATTTATTATTAAAATTTTGCGTTCGTCCATAATATAAAACAAAATTCTTCTATAATAATATTTATATTAAACGTTGTTTGAATTTTTCTATATTACTGTTAATATCTCTAGATCATAATAATGATGGAATTTAACGAAGTCAATTCTATTCATGTATAATTCCTAATATTATCCAATTCCATTCAAAATAACTACATTTAAATTCAAATAGACGAGCAATTATAATAAAATCAACAATTGTATAAGAAATTCTTGGTTTATAATTTTTTTCCATTTCAATTAACGAGGTATCGTCTTCTCGTCCATCATTTCAGACAATTTTAATATTTATCTTACAAATAGCAGTTCCAAAATTATAGTTTGCATCATATTTCTTAACTTTAATATTTGGAAGTCGTTTTTTCTCGCTATTTATCCCAATTCTTCCTCTTTTTGTATTTCAAAATACAAACAACATATCTGGATTACATATATTCTCTATTAAAATTAATTTCAATCTAGAACACAATCACCACATTCGCCAAACGTTCCGGTACTGCTTCAATACCAGAAGACCAAAAACATTGCTTTTACGATAAAAAAAAAAAATCGTCGACTATACAGACATTTCGATAGCCAAAAGTGTGTGGAGGTGCTTATAGCGACAGTAGCATTGTCCTCTAAACAACGCCGTAAAGCTTCACTGTCGGCTCGTGTCTCCTTAGCAAAAGCGATCAAACCAATTATTCACTGTACAATTATTAACTAACGTAACTTCCTCGTAGCCAATCGTAATAACTTAGCGCTTGAAGTCGACGTTTATCAATTTGGATTTTCATACTCCTAAAAAAAAAAAACGAGAACATTCTACTAAAATATTGCTCAATTTGAAGCTTCTAGAACTTTTGCTCCTAACTTTGTGTTAATTATTGAAGAAATAATAGCTGGAATTATTGAAGTGGCGTATTTTGTGTTGAATAAGGCAAAAAATCGCAGTCTATCGAGTTTGGCTGGACCTATACACTTATTATTCGCTAGTGTTTTTTTTTCTCCATTGAACTCCAATATTTTCTTATTTATCCAGTCATATAGGATGAGGCGTTTGGCTACTGCATGGATGCTGGTTACTCTATACCCTACTTAGTTTTATGGATTATTCGCATGATAATTTGCATTGATATAAGATCAAAATTGGGAAATTAACGAGTTAAATTTAGATTTATTATAATATATAATGAATATGTAAATTAGTCACAAAATTGGGTTGATTTCAATCGACGTTGAATGAAGTATATAGAAAAACAAGAGCACAACGACACACTAACTCAATTATAAATACAAACTTGTGAAGAAACACGGTAAAACCGTAAAACGAAGGCATATACTAATTTGCATTTTGTTATTTTAACTAGAAAAAGGAGATTGTATTTGGATTTTCTAATTTAATATCGTGGAACAAAAATGCTCGTCAAAACCAATTGAAATTCAAAAATTCAAATAACATGGTATTCATCAATTTATTTATTTCTTTGTTCAAATTCGAGGAATTCATGATGTTTTTGCATTGTAAATTATCATTCTTATTGAATTCCATGTTTCAACAAATCCATATCCATATAACTTAATATAAATATTATCGTATCAATTACAAATATTATTCTGCTCATTGTGCCACCTTATCAAATGGAAAGTCTTAGATATTCCACCAAAATTCTACTATTTAACGTTTGTTCAACCGAAAATCGGATTAAATCAATTGCTTCGATCCCTTATTATATTCCCTATAATGTTCTTGTCGGAATGTTTTCTTTTAGTTGAATAATTTGGATTTTGGAATTTGTTGTAGAAACCGAGCAGGTTTCTTTGCCTCCTCAATGTTTTCTTTTATCAATAAATTCCCAACGTTCATTTTACGAAAGTAATAGAGAATCTTGAAAATCATCTGGAATCTTAATTAATAATGGAAATAATCTTGTTTTTTTTTTGCTATTTTCAAATTAAAAAACAATCAATATTTTTAATAATTTTTTTCTTTTTCTAATTGTTTTTAATTATAAGAAAACTGTCATCTTCAGATTTTCCAATTTTTTTCTAATGGTATAATGAATAAACGAGTGATTTTCTCATTAATTTCTAAAATTTCTGATAAAATTCACTGTAACTCTCGCAATATTTCGAACTAAATATTTAAACTACATAGTCTACATTTTAATAAAAATTGTTGTTGAAACAGTTTTTCATTATCAACTTGTACAAGCGGATTTTCAATATAATTTTAGATAATCCCAAATTAACAACTACATATGAGTCTTGTTCAGTTGATTTTGAGCTAAATTAGTTATCTAATATTCATACGAAAATGTATATTGTATAATCCCAAATACATCTATAGTTCCGGAAGTATATATAAGGTAGAAGTTTTCTGAATCAGAGATAATAATGGAGAAATTACGCTTTATAGTCATGTAGCAAGTTTTAAGAGAGTTCCTATTATATCTGTTGAATTTCTAAATAATTTTTCCAATATAATTCCATAGAAGTTTTGAAGAGTTTGTTCAAGAATGCTGTACTATGCAGATACTTCGTCAACATTTGCAAATATTGGAAAAATAACAATAAAAAAAAGGCAGAACTATTGGAATAATATATACTTTTATATATATGTATAAAGAAATCGATGCAAATGTTGTCTATTGAATTGGAATGCCTGCCGAATTCCGTTAAATCTGCTCATTTCAATTTCAATCTAATATTCTAAAAGATCCAATTGATTCCATCGATGTTATACCGGGAATACTTATAGAATTCGATTTGGTATATATAGAGCCTCGAATTTTTTATGATGTTCGATATTAATAATTAAAGCAATATCAATATATAGGATGAATACACGCAATTGTCCAATTCTATATATTATAGTTTAATGCACATAAAAAATTATTATTATTATGAAACACGAAGCTATCATTTCTATCCTTAGTTTATTAATAAATTAATTATTGCTTTTGTTGTTGTTGTTGTTGTTGTTATTGGAAATATGCGATAAATTTCTTTATTTTTGTCTACTATCTTGAACAAGAGGTATTCCACCAACTCCAACGTCGATCAGTCTTCTGATTCCTATAAAAATTTAATCGATATATAGACTGTCGGTTTTTCTACTGCTATACACCATTGACGACTCCACCCTACTACCAACATCGTAAACTTAATTTTAGAGAACGCTTAACGTACACAAGAATCACGTCAAATATACCGTATTTCAAAATCGAGATAAAATTGATTTCGATGTTTCAAATCCAGTTACGATAAATTATCTGGTGAAATCAAAAAGAAAAAAAATTATACAGTTATATATATATAAATGCAGGTTTATAAGCAGGAAAAAAATCCATCTACTGATTGAGCTTAAATTTTCTATAGTTGTCTTAGAAGACAATCCCGAGAGCTTTCCCGATAAAAATACACCACAATTCAGCAAGTTTCATACATAAAACTTGAGTGTATTCGGTTCTTATCCTGGACTTTTTCCTCGTTGTTGTTGTTGTTGTTGTTGTTGTTATCGTTGTTGTCTTTGTATCACATATCCCTTAATTTTTAGTAATAGACTTTTTTTAGATACTACAACAATGGCAATCACATGTCTAAGATGTCTGCAACTGTATCAAATTCTAGTTGGATTATCTTGAATTGGACTAGAATCCTACTACAATGACCTAAAGCGACACGCAACTAAACTGAAACTCTATTACTTTGACAAACAAACGGTTTTATTCTATTTCGATTTTTTTGTTGTTGTAGAACAATGTGTTAGGTTTTTGTTTTTTTGGGGAAATAATATAATAGAAATACAATTAATTCGGTTACACGAAAATCAAATTATCAATTATCCACCATATTCAATAATACTTCAATTTTATTACATACATAAAAAAAGGTAATAAGAACGAGATGGAATAACGTAGAGTACGAAAAATTCTAGTATGCATTTCTATTATATCAAATAAGTACTGTTGTATAACGATATTTTTATGAAAGCGGGCATAATATAGAAATGGAGATGGAGAACGAATGGAAATAATTGGAGCAGGTTATATATTTCTCTCTCACTCAATTCTTCTGGACCCTTTTATATTGTTAGCTTTAAAGTCTCAAATTACCGAATTTTCCCTAATTTCCTGTTCAATTATTTTGAATAGAACATTCACAATTTTCAATATGGAAATTTTCCTTTCTCCTATTACATTCTCAAAATAATAAAAATGAATTTATATTATAGTAATTGAGAAATTCTAACCAAGTGCAAATCGTTATTGCATAATAAATCATCTTGCAACATATTCAAGTATTAAAGGAAACGGATCGACGGTTACGTAATTAATATTAATAATTAATCAATTCAAATCTCAACATTTTATTCTTCTTGATTATTTATACTATTCGATATCTTTGCCACCCTTAGATTTGATGTCAAACTATGTCTAAGAGTAACGCCTGTGGTAGACATCAAGTGTACTGTTCTAGTGTTCGTTAACTATTTGAGATACAATAGCAAAGTTGTCAAAATAGAAAAGAGAGTGAGTGGAAATGGTGGATGCGCCTTATATGAAAAATCAAATAAAAGAAACACGCCGTTCCTAGGAAGCAACCCTTAGAGTAACGATTCGTTCACGATTGAAACTATTGTGTACTTACAACCTTAGCATCCAAGAAATTTTGTTCCTACACTTATCAACTGTATATGTTCTTATATTTTATGTGTGAGGTATGCTAGTTTAGTGTGTTATTTTTAAAATGGTAACATGTGTGGATAGCTTAATGGATGGAATTAAATTGGAAAAAAAAGGATTGTAAATATCTGGATAGAATTATGATCCCCTCAACATATCCATATATTCGTGGGTGTGCTTTTTGATCCACGGAAATGGCCATTCCCTTACCAATATTATAACAATATGCCCGCTAGAGATCATAAGCTTGATTTTTACATTTGCATAAGTTTAACACCAAAAATATGCTTCTATGTACAATATATACATATAGAAAACATATGCTTTTAGAATTTTTAATTAAACTCAAATAATAAAATATTTAAATTTTCTAAAAAAAAAAAAAACATATTGGAAAAATCTCCATCACAACGGTTGTACTAAAATTAGAAATAGAATAATAAATTTGGTCTTTTCTAGATTGCGAATTTGTATCCAGGGACTAATACAAATGTTTCAAATATGTTGTTGGGAAATTGCTTAACATACATATGACGACATAAATATACACGATTTTATACCAAAATTAAATATTTGGAATATTTACCGATTATCAAATTTACACATAAATAATACCTCATTGTTATTTGCTAGTGCTGCAAGGGATGCATTTTTGTGTTTGGTCGAAATAATTTAATAATAGAATTTATAATTAACCACAACAAAGCGGTCATAAATAATTCGCCTACTAAATTCAAAACAGATTACTATAAAGCAATTCAAAAGCTCAAAGTTGTAGTCTACTTTAAATTAAAAGCTACAATACAGTTTCCTATTCTAGAAAAAAAAATCAATATACAGAAATCTGTCAACTAAATCGGACGACGGGTCCATATTTTTGCGTGACATCCGGATTTAGTTAGTACCGCGACCAACAGGGGGCGATAGTAGTAATATTCAGGTAAAGTTAACGAATTTTTAGTTGAGTCGCATGGCAACTCGTCAATTTCAACTGACTTCATCACCGCGAACAAATTAAAATACCTAAATACTACTACTACTATCGCCCCCTGTAAGTCGCGGTAATAACTAAATCTGAATGCCACGCAAAAATATGGACTTGTGAACCATTATTAATTATTATTATTATTATATAATAATTTTTCGAGTGGGGCAATTTTAGATTCTGATGGAGCATTTCAGGAGCAATTTTTTGATATATAATTCATTGAAAAATATTAATATTCCGCGCTAACTTAATAATGGTAATATCTATTTGTGAAAAATCCCCAAATTTTATAATTTCAGTATGGATTTCTTTTTTTTTAGTCTGAATAAATGAATCTGCGTCTAAGTTAATGAATACTGAAATTTTGTACACGCCCTCAATATGATAATACAAAAATGCCGTGCAAATTTCAAGTGCCTCGTTTATCGAGAGCGATAGATATCTTAAACAATTAATGAAGATATT
>JAZBGX010000996.1:0-17588 GCA_037414775.1 Zonitis immaculata | reverse complement strand
TGCGTGCTAGGTTGTTTGAATAGACCAACAGGCATTTTGTTGATTCGCTAGTACCACAATTCTTCGTATTTTGAGAGAACCAGAAAAAATTGTGTATAATCTATTTTTGACTTGATTCTCGTAGCCCTAGTAATAATTGCATTTGTTTCACTATTTGCAACATACCTGATCATACTAGCATGAATGGGATGCTTTCAATGGTCATACAAAGGTCCAATTTTACGTGGATGAGGCACTCTATTTGATATATCAATTTTTTTCGTTTACCTTTCTAATTTGTGATCAGTGTAATAGTGTTAATCGAGATTCAATTACATATCTAGATCGTCCATTGTTTTTTGTTTTTAGTTCTATTGTGAACGAAGCTTTACATTACATTAGACTTTATCGTTTAAATTTAAAGTTCGTTTATCGTATAATGTATATATATATGGTATATATAGGATATATGTAGTTTATGGTTAGAAATAACGTTGAGAAATCATTAAAATGGAAACTCTATCATTTAGTAAATGCCATTTCACTTTATTGAAATCGATAATGCACAACAGCAAAGAGTAATGGCAAAAAAAAAGCCTAACAGAATTGTTGATTATTTTCCAAAATAGAAGAACAAAATCATATCAAACTTGAATGTATCTCCAAAGTAAGTTCTTCTACACGACAATAATCGAAAATTCTCCATTTATATTTATATAGTGGTATATGTATATGAGCTATTACAACAAACACTCTATCTAATATCGTTGTTAGAAGTTTGATAGCCATAAGCTAATTAAGCACAAACGAACATATATTTAGATAGAATATCGCCCAACTTTGATCTTGTTTTAATGTTTACGTAAAACACGATTCCTTATTACAAGTACTTATAATAAATTTACAAGACTCATAAGAAATAATGATGGTGAATTTCAAAAAAAAAAAAAAAATTTATGCTTGGATAGTCTCGGTGTGCTGTTACTTTTTAATCATCATGATGCAAATAGATGATCCGTAATTTTAATATCACTTTGAATTTTAATCAAATATTCACTTTATATTTTGAACGTGATACCGAATTTAATGAAGTTGCTTGCTTATATGTATAAATATCAAAGACATTCTTCGCTTTCAATCAACATGAACGGTATGTTTTACAAAAAAAAAGAAAAAAAAAAGGAAACATTCAATATATTTGATTCATTGAATCGATATTCCACTCGAACTTTTCGAACGAGCAAACAATCATTCAATGTCAACATTTTGTTCTGTTTCGTCATCATCGTTATTATTATTTCTTCAAAGCTTTACTCCGTGCACAATCATTTTTTTCACAAATAATAGATTTATTTATCTTTAGACCAAATACCCAAATTTATAAAATATTACCAATTTCAATGAATAAAATACGGAAAAATTCTTGTCAAATATAAATCAAACTGTTTGAATTTGAATGATCACACTAAAAGCCTATATATGTACATTGCTTTATAGCTTTATGGTATAATCTGTGAGTAAAGAGGAGAGAGGATGGGCGTGCAGTTAGGATTTACAAATGATAATGGCAAAAGGCCAGATTGAGTTGGGATTTAATTTGATTAAGGATTTCCGATTGAATTGTTAACGGTTTTAAATAAAAATTTAAGTCAATTGTTTTTTTTTCTCTCCTAAATTTATTTCAAAGATGTTGTTATTTTTTTCTATTTCCTGGGCAAAATAGAAAAAAATGATATCGACAACGGATGTTGAGAGATATAATTTATTGTGAGCGTTTTTTATAGGGTTCTATTCAGTTATTTATTTTAAGTCGGTTATAACGACTTTTATTTATATATATTTGGTATTTGTGGCGTTTCTCAAGATTGATTACATTGTCATAACCAGATTGGTGGTGTTATTGTCGAATATATCTAGACTATTTGTACAATGATTAAAACGCCCGAAGCTGTAATTATAAATTAATTCGAAGCATACTCATCATCATAATATTATATTACGTTTATATCAATTTCATTGTTACGCCTTTTCAAAATTCTAACGTATCAGTTATTATTTTTACTCTAAAAGTCGATAATTACGATTCACAATCCACCATACTCGTCAAATCTGGCTGGCTCCGTTCGAGTTCTTCATGTTCTTGAATTGAAAGTCACTCACTATAAAGGAAGAACCATAAGTTTTTTGAATTATTATTTAGAAAGCTTACACATACTCTTATCTCTAGTTGATAAACAACAGATATTCACTAGAGTTGTAACTCGCTATTCCCGTGTACAAATTTGGTAATTTTTTCCCCCCATCGAATTCTGTACTCAAGAGATTTGGAAGAAGAAAAAAACTATCTCATTATTAATGCTTTTCAATTTTGGTATACTTTCATTGATCATTCATTAATCTCCATCTATTTATTCAATTCAAAATCGAAAACGTTTTTTTTCTTCTGGAAAACATATATTTTTGAAAATGTTACAAAAGTGTCAATAACTCGATTAGTCTATGAAACTAAACGCTTAGTTGAACAATTTCATATTGCTTAGATGCTTGTCGTTAACAGAGGAATAATGTAACATCATTATTCTAATGTAAATCCGATTAGTTTCACATGCCAACGATGAAATATCTAGAATATTCGTCATATTTAATCAATATTCTTCTCTTTGAAATAAATAATATGGATCCAAAATTTGCAACAATTCAACAATATCACTTTCCTATAGAGTGATAAATCTATAATAATAAGTAACAAGCTTTGATTTGCTACCAATTCAATCAAATTGTGTCGCATGTAACTTTTTCCAGGTGAATAATTTAATTACATTTCATTTTTTTCCATCAATTCTAATCCTATTATTATTTTATTTTATTTTGAATGGAAATTTTCGTTCCATATAAATTTATAATTCTTGTATTGTATGGTCCAAACTAATAATAATAATATGTTGGAATAAGGTTCACAGAATCGCCTCAAGGTTCATATCCATGTCCTTATTTCTTACAATACAAAACTTGACAAGGATTTGTTAAGGGATATTTATCTGTATTATATAGTCTCTTTGAAATTGTTGCAGTATGTCGTTGGCAGGATAATAACATAATCTATATAAAATATATATGTATAGATGACAAATGTTTTTTACGATATTTTGAGCAACTCACCATAAGTTTCTAGCTTATTGTTGTTAGATCGAAATGTACAATATTGTATTCCGATACGCTTGGTCCATTTCCTCTCTTAAACACGTATTGCCTCTGACAAAATTTTCTTTTTCTTGATTCTACTACGACCATCATTCCAAATTTCCTGCCGCTGAGTTGCTCTTTGATCTGAAAAAAGATATGAAAGTCATTGAGAGCTAGAATAGCGGTTATCCCAATTTTAGCTTTGTGTGGGGTTATATTATTGTCTATCTAGCAGTTAGCATTGTTTTTTTTTTTTCGTTGATAGCTTCCTGCGTTCTTCTCAACGGTCAGAGTATAGTAAGAGCTTGTGATAGTGCAATTCTACAGAAATCCAGCTCTTGAGCTCTATCTATCGTATTTTCCACAGAATGGATATTTTCAAGAGATTAACGGATAGAAAAATCGCTTCTGAATATGCTGATTTTCATATAAAATCGTTATCTTGATATTTATCCTTTTTTCTTTTGGTCTATTATAGAATTATTCGCCTTATAACCATTATCTTAATTTACATCTTTATTATTTACGAGAAAACAGTTGAAATATGCGCACTATCGGTGTAAACAAAGCTTAACTTGACTATACCAGATTATAAGACTTTGCGAATGTCTATAGACTCTTAAAGTTTTTTTTTATTGTATTCAATATATAGGTACTATGCTATTGCTATTGCTATTATATATGTATAGAGGGTAAATGTTTTTAGGGGATGTTAAGGCAACCCTTAAATAACATCGCCGATTTTATACAACACTGAAATGCTACGACATTCTATTATGAAGACAAAACAATTTATATTCGTGGTTCGTGGATATATTTTTGTTGTTGGTTGGTTTAGTAATAATAATGACAATAAAACAACAGTGCATTGCAGTAAGTAGTGATAGATAGTTTGCAGATGTTTCAATTGGGAAAAAGTGAATTATTATTTCCATTAATTATTCAAAACCACAATATTAATGTTGAAAGTTTGGATTTTTTTCCCAACACACATAAATTTCATAATTAACGCGAGGAAAAAAAATAAAAATAAAAACTGAAATCCTGAAATATTTGATTCTATAGGTATATATAGTATTCATAAATCTATAAAAAAGCCTTTAATTGTTGTTGTTTGTTAGTTTGTTCAAGTTTATTAATATAATCGCAAATAAAAAAACTGAAAATATTTTTCAATTTTCCTGAAAATAAATTTTATAATCATAATACAACTAAATTATAATTTATAATCCAATGAAACTTAAATATAGTTTTAATCCACCAATAATAACTTTCAGAATAAATAATTATTGATTATTGAAATATCCTTCAGGAAATCATCTATATATGTATATGTATCATTTACAAAATAATTCAAACAACATTATCGACATAATTTCAGTATAAAGAATTCCATTTTCTTTTTGTATATTTTTTTATTTACTGAAATTTCATCTCTTTTATTGTTTTATATATAACCTCAAACTAAACGATATACGATCCTGAAATCGCAACCGGCTGAAATTAAATGTTGAATATTTCATGATTCTCCACAATAACAACAACAACAACAACAACAAACACCCTTTTTTCACTTCAGGGAAACTAATAAACAAAGAAACAAAAACACATTTATTAAAAAGTGTTTTTTTTTTCTTTTCTTTTCAGAATTTCTAAAAGAAGACAAACAATCAAATATATAATCAACAAACAATTTTTATGTTTTTATTATTAAAATAATAATAATGATGGCGTTATCATCATGGACGGCGAAAATCGCATCATATTAAATGTTGGCGGTATACGCTATGAAACTTATAAAGCAACATTGAAGAAAATACCAGCTACCCGTTTGTCACGTTTAACAGAAGCATTAGCCAATTACGATCCAATATTGAATGAGTATTTTTTCGATCGACATCCAGGTGTTTTTGCACAAATATTGAACTATTATCGGTAAGATAAATCTATATAGTTGGCATGATAATTATTTGATTGGTCATTATTTGCGCGGCAAATTCAGACAATTGTTTTGATTGGTGATGTAAATTTGCTACGTAATAATAGCTGGATCATTCGATTGGTTGTTATTTGCGTGGCAAATCTAGACCGTCGTTTTGATTGGTCGAATATTTGTAATGTACTAAATAGCTGGTATGATTGGGTAGGTTGTTTTTTTTTTGTGCGGTAAATCTACACTATCGTTTGAATTCGAAATGTTCTAGATTCGCAACGTATAATAGCTGAATTGTATATTTTCTTTGTTTGTATAATTCTATTATTGTGAATGTTTTTGATTTATTACATAGAACGGGCAAACTTCATTATCCGACGAATGTGTGCGGACCTTTGTTTGAGGAGGAATTGGAGTTTTGGGGATTGGATTCTAACCAAGTAGAGCCGTGTTGTTGGAGCACGTACAGCATCCATAGGGATACACAGGTGAGCTTTACCTTGCTACATTAATCTTATATGATATATAAAAAATAATGTTTAGATATCTTATATATGTATATTTCAAAACATTTACTACATCAATCAAACAACATCGGAATAATATAGATTCGTAATTTAAATTTTTTATCATAGCACTTGGTTTAATTTTGATTATAACTGTCGAGATAAAAAATTTACATTTTTATTACTGAATAATGCAATGTTTTTTGAATAGAGGAATTTGTACTGATAATAATAATTATAGATATACATATTTCAAAAAAATATAAGAAAATATATTTGTTTTCATCTTTCTTGTCTCTCTCTCTGCATCTCTGGGGAATTCAATTATAGCTGCAAGATCCTAAATAAAATACAAACACAAAGAAAAGGACGTGGAAAATGTATTGATTCGAAAGATAAATAAATAATAAAATAAAATAGGTACAAATTTTTCAACAGACCCATTCATCGATGATAATCCAACCGTTTTAAAAAACAAACAACTAGAAAATTTGAATTAATAACCTAAATGAATAGAGAAATGTCTACCTTTATTTTTCCAAAAAAAAAAAAGCAATCCAAATACAAAAGTCTCGTATTTGTAAGAAATCCAAAAATTTAAAGAAGAAAGTCTTTCGAATTAATATTATTGTAACGGCTCGAATGAAAGAAATCCTCTCATAGATAAAAGTCACGTTATATAGAAAAAATAAATATATATAAATGGGACATTTAGTTAAAGCTATAAGCTATATAACATCATAAAAATATTATATGTAACAGAACACCACATATAATTTGCTAGGAGAATCCGATGATATATGATATAATTTTTTGCTACACTTGTCAATAATAAATGTTGGCAATTTTTTTTCTTTTTCAACTAGTTGCCATTGGGACTACGTCAACAATATATAAATTCAATAGAAATATAATTTTGTTGTTGTTGTTGTTGTTGTTGTTGTTTCCTTCCATATTTCCAGGCGACATTGGCAATTCTGGATAAATTAGATATAGATTCAGAACGACCAAGTGATGAAGAAGTGGCAAGAATGTTCGGCTATGAAGAAGCATATTATGCTGGTACATTAACAGCATGGCAACAAATCAAACCGAAAATCTGGGCATTATTCGATGAGCCATATTCGTCATCGTCGGCAAAGGTACCGCCGCTCAACGTGCAACATCGAAATGTGATTGTCCAAATTAACACATTTAACTTTAAAGTTTGATTTATTATTTGCATGTTTATCAATAATGCTCTAATTTATTATTGTTTTGCTTCTTTTTTTTCGCAAGTAAATCCTTTTGTGCAATTTTTCTAATTATTGATTATTCGAATATATTTTAGATAGTTGCTGGAGCTTCAGTATTTTTCATCTGTGCATCTGTATTGTCATTCTGTTTGAAAACACATCCCGGATTAAGAGTTGATTGTGGTCAATTAAAAAGAAATTTCAATGCTGATCATCAAGACTGTACAGAACCACATCCATATTTTCTTATTGTTGAACATATTTGTAATGCTTGGTTCACATTTGAAATTGCCGTTAGATTAATTGTAAGTTAAACATTATGCTTACCTATGTAAAAATCAAAAGTACATCGATGTACATGTTGCAGTCAGTCTTCCTTCCCTAAACTAGTATCGATGTACATTGCTCTCTAGCCATCTATTTTTCATATTATTTCAAGTTCATCTACTAAGAACAACCTGAGAATTGAGAGTAATAAAATATAAACACGTACATATTATTATACCGTCCGTATATGTGGAAAATCGATTTTGACGGGTAACCTAGAGTTTCTATTGGTGATTTATTAAAAACAAAAAAAAAAAAAACTACACCAATCGTTTTTAATCGGTGATATTTTCCCTAAATAAATGTGTCTTTCTTTATTCTATTCAATTTTATTACGTCATATTTGAGATGTGAAAAAATAATATCGAAACATTTCCATTACTATATTTTCATGTTCCTCATGTTTCATTCCAATTCACCGGTTTACTTTGTGGTTTATAGACATTAGAGACATTTAAAATTTATGGAATAATAATACTTATGGCTGAGATAAGTTTCCTGTAATAATTTTGTTTCGAGTACTAAACCAAATTTCAATATACAGAATGTCATCGTTGTATATATAATCCTCAGGTTTTGCGAATTCTGTATCAAGCATTCAATATGTTCGAGTTATTTTGTGGTTTAAAATCAAATAATGGCTTTTAATGCTTGGAAACTTCAGTTATTCTCGGAAAGTTCATGCTTCAATTGAAGTTTCTTCGAATGACCGCTACTTCTCCGTACTTTATTTAGCGAATCAGTTCAGAACCAAATGCACAATAATGCAAGTCTAGAACTTCTCCAAACAAATACCTTTTGGGTCCAATAAGTTTCAAGACAGTTTTACAGCAAACTTGATACAGAACTAGAAAAAGTGAGACTTACAAAACGATACCATCCTGTATATTGTAATTTGGTTTAGTACTTGTAGGCATTATATAGATTTAGTATTTATGTTCAAAAACGATTTCAGTTTGATTGATCAATCTAGTTAGAAACTAGTTATCTACTAGTTTAATTAAATTAATCTCTTGGTAACGAATCTAAATAGTGACTCAATCATACTAAATGTACATGAATACGACGATTCAATCCTACTCGTATGTTAAATCAATAAATGGATACGAGGTCTAGAAGTAATTTTTTCTTCTTCTACTACGTATTAATAAAATATTCAATCATAAATGTAAGGCTTGAAAAATTACCGATAATATAAAACACAAATTACGCAATTCAGTTGAAATAAGAGTAGAAAAAGATTGAATTTCGAAGATATCAAAAGCAAAGTATTCTGAAAATGAGTTTTTAAAATTATTTGAAAAATAATAATGACTCGTTTTTTTTTTTCTGGAAATAAATCCGTTCACAAGTCCGTAAATCGAAGAATTTCTTGAATAACGGACTAAAAACTAATATACATACATACAATTAAACAGTTAATTAGATCAATTTTAAATTGCTGATCGTCAATAATAATAAGAACGAACAGTAATGACTTTGATCGATAGATCTAATTTGGAAAATTATTCACTTTAGTAAAAAATTTAAAAGGAAATTGATTTTTCAAATTTTCCAAACGTTTTTTTTTTTTTTTTGAAATTCAAATATAATCCGCTAAATCGATGGTGCGATTATAAAAAGCTTTTAAGCTTTTAATTAGAAAAAATACAAAAAAAAGTTACACCCCCCCTCCACCCACCACCATCTGTGTTGTGTGTATTCGTTATGTTATAATTTTATAATAGAATGGAAATGTTAAATTAATTTAGAATAGCAATTTCCATTATGAATTTATAGCCGGCAGTTAGTTTATTGTTCAAATTAACTTTGTTTTTGAAATAATGTTCTATTGTGGTCGCTTTTTGTTTATTTCAGAGAGTACTCGAGTGGAAATGGAAAAAAAAAATTATTGGGAAATGATTATTCAGTAGTTATTATTATAGTTTATTAGTAAAAGACATATAGATGTAGCTTAGAACGGAGCGTCCGCCATCTCTATCTTAGGAAGTTTTAGTTTTTTCCCAACTTGTTCAAAAAAATTCTTCAGAGTATTTTAATTCGACAAGGTACACCCATGGGGGTACGAATATGAGGTACTCTTGACCACTAAAGCACTGCTCTGATCTACTTGCCAAATTGTACCTACTATTCAGACTAAAATAAAATGTGCCGCTCGCTTGTTTGATACTAATTGTTAGAGGTCGTGACGTAGTAATGAATCTGACCAATAGATGGAGATAATTAATTTGGAAAAATTATAACAGAGAAACAATTCGATTTAATAATACCAAATAATTGAAAGTATGTTCACAATTTAAAGTTTAACAATAAAATTAACACATTACAAACAGTTGGAGAAAGTCAATTTAGAGCTCTCCGATTTCACCCTTATAACTTACAAACATACACAACGCTTTTAATTAATCACCATTGTAATCGAGTGATAATAACAGAAACGAAATTGTACTTGATATACACAAAATGAATTTACTTAAATATAACAGAAAAGTCCTAAATAAAATGACAATTAAAAAGCTCACTGTAATAATAATTGAGACAGAGAAATAAATTAATTTGAAAATTCGAAATTGACAAAAAAACGCAAACAAAAACGTAAAAAAATAGATTTAATTATATATTTGGAGTACAAGTGGGATTCGAATATAAAAGCATTGTTGACGTTATCATCCGTACTTTTATTTTTGATCAACAAAAATTCGTACTTCCTCAAAATCGTGCACCAGAGAATTCAAATTTCATCTCAGCTAAATCTAAAGTATAATAATAATAATAACATAACATCCTTCTCGTTCTATACGAATTCCGCTGTTTTAAAAAACGTTCTCTTTTTATAGCGATTTTTTAATTCAGGACTAATAAAAAAATCTAGCCGAGCTAGATTTGGTGAGAAATGTACCTACCTAGATGGTGGTGATCAGAAATTGTGAAACAATTATAGAGCAATTAGCTCAGGCATTGTCTTGCAAAAGAAACCACTCATCGGTGCAGTACAATTCCGGTCTTAGATGCCTCAAATTCACAGATAAAATTGCGGTTGCAATTTCAATTTCAATTCTCTGTAATTTGTATATATCAGAATTCAAGTGTTGAGTTTTGTTTTGTTCTTTTGTTGTTGCAGGTGTCCCCCAATGTGATTGAATTCATCAAATCACCAGTCAATATAATCGATTTTGCTGCTACATTAAGTTTCTACATTGATATGATATTGATATTTGAGAAAAAATCACAAATTCTAGATTTTTTCAGTATAATACGTATATTGAGATTATTTAAATTGACCAGACATTCACCAGGATTGAAAATATTGATACATACATTTAAAGCATCAGCCAAAGAATTAGGTTTATTGGTATTTTTTCTAGTATTAGGCATTGTTGTTTTTGCCAGTTTAGTTTATTATGCTGAGAAATTACAGGTAAGCTTTATTAAAAATTAATTGAAGAATCTATTTTGAATTTACTATAAATGAAAGCAACCCTTAGTTAATGGGGAATGATTTTTCAAACACCCTTTCGAACGGTTCAAATTCGTATTTTTTCAATCGATTCTGCCAATTAAAATCCCAGTTTATTAATCAAAAAAACTCCGCGAATCATCAAATTTCTCACAATTAACAATTAAATCGTAATTACAACCGTAAATACCAAATTGTTTATGCAGGATAATTAAAGGATAGCATTACGTTATCCTTGCTTCTATTGGGATCGTAAATTTGTATTGTAGCAATAATGAAAAAATAATAAATCAGTCCAATTTCCAATTGAGTAGTAGTAGTAGTAGTAGAAGAAACAATTTACATTGATTTATAACAACGACAACAACACCACCACGATCAAATTTAGGTTCGATTATTTCCGTTACTCTCATTACTCAAATTTAATTTTTATAGAATAATCCGAATAATAGTTTCAAAAGTATACCAGAAGGTCTATGGTGGGCCATTGTTACAATGACAACAGTTGGTTATGGTGATATGGCACCAAAAACATATGCTGGTATGTTTGTTGGTGCATTATGTGCATTGGCTGGTGTTTTAACAATTGCATTACCAGTACCTGTTATCGTATCGAATTTTTCAATGTTCTACTCACATACACAAGTAATAATAACAATAATAATCGGTGATTACTTGGTTTTCTATAATTATTAATTATAATAATTTCTGTCTATATAGGCACGTTCGAAATTACCAAAAAAACGACGTCGTGTCCTACCAGTTGAACAACCTAGACGGAAAAAAGTCGAAAATGCTACCAATAGACGAATGAATGCAATTAAACATCATCATCCGGGTGTATTTAAAGATGCATTTGGTACCAACAAAATAGGTAATGACGTCGTGGCAATTTAGCTAATTCTCGATTGTGACTACTAGATGGCGTAGTTGCGCCATCTACTAGCCGATATCTTAAACTTGATATTGATTTCTTTTTTATTTTATTTTATTAATAGGTAATGTAAATGGTGTTAATGTTATTGGTTTAGCTATACAAGGACCATCAATGCCTGGCATTGCAGTCCTCCACCATAATGGACCTTATAATTTGGAAACAAATGGTAATTTTCCGGATGATACATCGATTTTGAATCAACTAATTTCTGTTTTTGTCTTTGTTTTTCTCAGATAAAGGTGACAATTTACAAATATCAACAACTCCAGTACCATTACAACCACGACCAGCTACTACTGGTAGTATAGATGTGTTACCATTACAAGCGAAATATTTACCAAATTTCGAACGTGAATGTCGTTCAGAACCTAGAGATATCCAACAACAATCACCACCACAACAGCCATCATCATCACCGAAAATACAACAATCACAATCAAATTTTGATAAAATAATGGAAACAGAAATTGGAGTTGCTAGTGCAATTTGTAATTCAACAGAAGTTGTTGTTGGTATGGTTGAGAATCAAGCGAGTTTACGTCGAAATTCCTATTTCAATAATAATAACAATAAAAATAATAATAATAATAATAGGAAATCATCTGAATATGAATGTGATATTATAATAAAATCACCAAGTACCGAAATTACTGACTCATTACCACAATCAATAACTGATGATGATGAAGAAATCAATTGAATAAGAAGAAAAAACAAAGACTATACGCACTCAATTTTAGTATTTTGAAGCACACAATTGCCAAAACAAGCAGCTTTTCTAAATTTTTGGAGGGCCAATTATACCTTTGAGAGAAATTAAATTGTTAATAATAATAATAATGATTATTATTATTATTATTATTATTAGATGTTTTTCTATCGATGTAGAATTTATTTGTGCCAATTTCCATGCATTACAATAGAAAAGTTAACTAGAATTAAAAAATAACAACAACAACAACAACAGGGCAAATCTTATTAACTCATCATTTGATCGAAATTGAATTTTCTATTATCCATTTTCGTTAGTTTTCCTTTCTTTTCGCTTTTGTTTCAAAAATAAATGGATTTTCTAATTAGATTTCGATCAAATTTCGATACCAATAGAATTTTCATTATTTCAATCAATCAATTAACAACACAACAACAACAACAACCAAAAATGCTCATTTTTAACAATTTAGTATATTTTTATATTAATAACCTTTTCCAATTATTGTTGATAAAAAATAAAGAAATAAATTTATGGCTCGATATTATTTGTTAGATAGTTTTATTTTCCTCTTTCGAATAATTTGATTTGTGGAAATTTATAATTGTCTCTACGACAATAATAATAATAATAATAATAATAATACAAATCATCGCGTGATTTGGAACAATTCAATAGTGTATATGTAAATTGTTTGTTGATCAGAAAATCGAAATTAGTTTTTGCTCTTTTTTTCATTTGTTCTCTTCCCTTTTCGGTATTGAGTCCATTTTCACTTGTCATGTTACAATATTAATTGAACAAAACAACAATATAAAGTTTATGTTATGTTAGTCGATATTGGATTTGGGTTGGATATGTCAAGGGATACATTCATACCACTATAACTAACTAACCAAAAAAAACAAAAACAAAAAACGAATGTACATATAGTAGCGTAATATAAAACTTTATGGTGGTTTAGAAATTAAGTAATAAAAATTGAGATATTAACCAGAATTTATGCAATTCAAAGTCAAGGTTATTTATATTAATTGAGATCCCGACTTATCAACACATGACTTATACTGGTTAAAGGACTTACAGGTTTTTCATGAAAAGATTTTGTTGTTTAGAAAGAAAATGTTAATGCCAACATTTGACTGCGGAACGCTCCTTATAAGCAAAGAAACCGGTGAAGTTCTCTCCAATGTTTATCTTCCAAAGTACCTGGTTGATTACAACACGATCCTTATCGGATCTATGCAATCTGAGTCAGCCTCATTTGAAATCTCATCCAATAGTTCAGTTTGATCTAATGCTTCTAAGCAAAACGCTGCTACATTGGTATGCGTACTGAGTGCATCGAGACTCAGGATCTTGAACGATTTAAGACACTCTACTATACTGAGTCCCAACTGAATTTTATCGGTGCATATAGATTTGCCTTCGAGCATACATTAATATTAATTTCATTTGCCTCAAGCTAACTGGAAATATGACGAGAAGATTGTGCAATAGTGTTGGTTGTCAAAGGATGTATGTTGGAATTCTCACGCCATGCATAATAACTTATGATTCGTGTATATTATCCACTATTCCGCTTTAAAATTGAGTCAACACAATAGTAAATTTTCAGTTAGTATTTGTTTAAATAAGTTTCGATAATAGGAATTATCAGAATCTTGAAAAACGGAACATATTTATTTGGAATTTTATCTTGTTGTAAACTTTATATGTATGTATGTATGTACATATTTTTGAAATGTTTGTTGAAATGGAACGACGCCTGTTCCTGTTTTCATTATTATAATAGTATTACGCAGACGCTCTATAGCGTTCAATGAAATTGACCTGAAAAACGATAATATCAACTTTCATATATATATATATATATGGTAGTTTCCTTGACATTTTTAGCATCTGCTATATTGTACAGAAACAAAAAAACAAAAAAAAATTAGCTCATCTCACCTATAGACTTAAAATTAAATTCTTCAACTTCCCTTCATCATTTATTCTTAATAAATTTCTATTGTTTGAGGTTCTCTATATAGCAGAGCGAGACGGACTATGGTTTTAATCAAAGAAACAAAAGCAAAAAAAAAAATAAATAAAACTAAACAAACACGACCAAGAGTTAATAAAAATATTTCAAACTTATGTATGTAAATTCAAACAGCCACGCAATATTTGGTTTGAATTAAAGAAAGGAAAAAACGATACCACCCCAATTATTATAGTGATGGTTTTGGTTTTTTTTTTTAAATAATTCAACAGTGATAAACTTGCTATTACCAATATATAGCTGATCAATCATTTCTCTACATATATATTGATGATAAAAGTTCTATATTTAAAAAAAAAAAATCGATTTTATTTATTAATATGTTTTTATGTTTCTTCTAGAAAATTCGAGTCTGTGGTATTGAATGTAAAAAGAGAATCGAGTTGCAAAAAAATCTAACCTAGAGTTTGTTGATTTATTCATTTGAATTTTATCAAGAAAACTTCATATGTAAGCATGTAAAATTCACAACAAACTCATAGGTTAGGTCAGGTCAAAGTGGATCCATTAAACTACATTTCGATGTATATAGGCGAGACCAAACAATCAACTCCGCCCGTATACATCCATTAAAAAAAAAATTAATGAAAATAGACATATGTAATATTCATTGATATTGGAACGATATTTGATTGAAAATTTATTTGATAATAACAATTTATTCATTTCATATAATTTATTCAAATGATTTATTTTGCCCATAATTCTCGTACAGACAAAATGATATTCGCTATTAATCATAATTTGACGTTTTAAATTTATATTTGCCAAATTGAATGGAATTTTATTGTAACAGTGCGTAATTTTCAATTTCCATATTATGAAAAATTCAAATAATAATAATAATAATAATAGTGATAAAGAAGACAACCGGTCGAAAAAAAAAAATGGAAAAGATTCGTTTGAGCAATTCAAGATTTATTATTCTTTCTATTGATCAACCAAAATAATGATATTTGTATTATATGAAGTTTATTTAGTTTACTATAATAATAATAATAATAATAATAAACAAAAAACAAAACGGATAAATATGAGTCAGCGACATTACGTTTCACGCAACCTGAAAAGGGGTGGTGTCTGTATAGTATGCGTCAAATCTACCCCCTCTATTTTTAACGTTAGTATGTTCGGAACCGTCACGACGTATTCATGTTTCACTTTACTACCCTTATAGATTTTAAATCCATACATGTTTAGAATCGAAACAAAAAACAAAAGAACTTTGGGAAATTAAAAATAAAATTATATTTAATTGCGTGAATTTAAGTGAACCATCCAACGAATCAATCGTCTTTTTTCTTTATGTTTTTTTTTTTTGATTAATTATTCTATAAAGGAGTGGAAATTGTGGTGAATTCTTTTTGGTTTTTTATTAACTCGACAATATCATTATAATTTTTTTGTTGCTGTCGACTTTATTATTAACAAAATTTGATCGATATCAACTTGAGGGCTAGTCAATATAGAAATTGTGCCGAGGTCATTTACTATAACAATACTAAATAATATTAATAACACACGTTCTAATCAAACTTTATTGGATCACTTATTAAATGGAATGTTGTTGTAATGTTAACAGTAAAATGCACCACAACAACCACTCATCGTTCGGAGAAGCACAACACAAAAAAACGTAAGGTAAACCACGACATTACATTAGAATTAGAATTAAAACAAATAAAGTCGTTTATCTGCGAATTGTATACATGCGAACAATAAATGGTTTTGGTCTCATCTATTTTAGAAAATACTATTATGGAAACTCCTCTATTTCGTATCTCATAAAGAAAGCCAACTAAATATACACATACCTATATGTATAATAACATTTATATTTTATGGTAAAAGTTTTAAAAATCGCAATAATGTATTCTATTTTATTTTCCTATGCAAGAACCAGAAAAAATAAAGCTTCGTGCAGGCGAAAGGATTCCTATGTTTTATTACTGATGTTATCAAATATGCCGCACTAATTGCATCTGTTCTACGTTATCGCTTGAAATAAAAACGAAAACGTATATCCACTTCTATATAGTGATCTTGAATTAAGATATTCTCTCTAATTTCGATCTTGTAGTTGTTGATTATTAAGGAGCGGAATAAAAGTATCACTAACAAACCAATTGAAATATATTTTCAAGTTACACTTCGTTTATTCCGATGTTGTGTCATTTAACCATATCCGAAATTGTCCCTAACACTATATATACGGAATAATAAAAACAAATGATGTGGTTATGTAGAACTTTGGTTCTCGAAATTGTGTGTGGTTGGCGCGGATCTGTGGAGGGTCCGCAATAAAATTTTGCCATTAACTTTACACCAGCCAACTTTTCGCTTGTTTGGTTGTGGGATAAGGTCCGCAAAAAAGTCCTCAGAATGCATACGTTTAAGAAGCCCCCTGATGTAGAATATTAATAAGGATTTAGATTGTTATTATCTTTAATCGGGGTTTTACTCAAAATACATACATAATACAATATTGAATCTAAGGCTGCTATTGTTAAACAAATCCATATAGTAATCATGAGTCGGATATCATAAGCATAATAAAATTTAATATAACTCAAAAGCGATAAAATTGGAATAAGGTATAAACAAAAAACGTTCGTGTATGTGGTCAAACCATTACTACTTGATTATAATCGGAAGAAAGTGCTACTTTTATAGGACAAACGCTAAATCTTTTATATACCGCGAAAGTGATTTGGTGAAAAGAATGCTGAGCTTGACATTACCACACCTACCTTATTCTCCTGGCATTCCACCAATTGATTACTACCTGCTCATATCACTTAACAGTTATGTGAAGCATATAGACCCTCCAAAACTTGAGTTAATGTTATAGACGCAGCTGTCTAACTCTTTGATTCCACAATACCAGCATATAAGAATGATTGGTGCTACATTCTGGTCATTACTGGTTTCGGTTATCTAAAATTAGATAAATTAACCTAAATTAAAAAAAATATATATTTTAATTAATAAGGGTTTAATAAATTCCAACTAATTGATTGCTGGAAAAAACCTAATCCATTAAACAGCATCACCAACCCCGTCTAATTGAAATTACCAAATATTTCAAAAATTATTATTTGTAATTAAATTAGGCTTAATTAAAATTTCATCAAATAATTACGTGAATTGTATTACAATTGAATTAAATTAATTATAGAATCTAATTAATTATGATGATAAATAAATTCCAAATAATTATGATATTGATTTGCGGTTGTTTATAATTTTATAGCAGGCTGTGTGTATATATA
>JAZBGX010000995.1:12086-22437 GCA_037414775.1 Zonitis immaculata | reverse complement strand
GTGTATGGATACGTTGGTGTGATTGTAAAAGTCGATCGGATTTAAATGATTTCGTACAGAGATTACAAGCGAATGGACGTAATGTGATATGTGTTAGTAGATGGCCTTTCCAACTGATTTTCAATAAAATTTTTGAACAATCAGAACATTGGACTGATTTCTCATCGATTACCCGTGCCGTTCTGGAAATAAATGGCTCGAATCATTATTTAAACTCATAACATTGACAACTACTACTACTATTACTACTACTACTCTGTACAATATCGTGATGAGCTACAGTATCCCCACTTCTTAGGAGTGGGGCACACTGATTTTTTACCACTAGAGAATCACAAACAGCCTATCAATACAGATACTCAAGAATATCAACAATGACTTCTCCTATTCATCATCTCCCGAACACCACAAAGGAAATTATTGATGATTTCGGCATACTCACTCTATTCGTACGAATGCCTTTTATCGTCGATCATCACTTGCTATTGAAATACTATGAATAATACGTGTGGGCATTGTCACTAGCCTAGACCTTGGCTAATTACCCCAACTACAATCTAAGCCTTACCTGTGCGATCAGATCTATTAATCCGTTACACTGTACAGAATAGTCCACCAGAGGCTTTTCTGGTCTTGTAGGTGCAAAAAACCGCACTCGAGGATCTAGAGCGTGTTATTCAGACAAACTTTAAATCTTCGAATGCGTTTTTTTCCCTCCACAAGAACCAGAGTTCCTACAAGACGAGGAAAGCCTCCGGCGGAGCACTCTGTATCAGTCATACTTGCAAAATTTTGTAGCTCACACTGTAGCAAACTCGCTCAGTTAGATTTTTTTCCAAAGTGACTGAGTTTCAGTCTGTGAGACGTTGACACATCCAAAAGGGGTCCGTTTGGATACTTCGAGCAAATGATTCGAGTCTACAGTCGGTAATAGATTTTTATTGAATTAATTACAATACAAAAATTATAATTTATTGTTTCAATCTTGATCACGATCCTCTCTACGTTATAAATAAGAAACATAAATTGTGTAGAGATCGGATTTGGAATGAAAGAACCAACTCCAGTATAGCTCACTCATTAATGCTTCGAATTATAAACAAAAGACAATCTATACTTTTTGATGTTTTCTTTTCTGGTGCATATTAAGACCGCTCTTCGATGTGAATTTCTGTTCGCATATATTACAAGTAAAGTATTTCCTAACGGTATTATGTCGTTGTTGATGAGTACTCAATAGAGCCGGATTGGAGAATCTCTTGCCACAAGTTTTACAAGCCAACGGTGTTTCGCCCGTATGCAATCGCATATGTATGATAAGAGCATCTTTCCTTGTGAATTTCTTGCCACATTTATCGCATTCATATGGTTTGAGATTCAAATGTCGAGCATTGATATGATTCCGTAAACTCCGATGTGATGTCAATTCTTTACCGCATGAGTCGCAAATCAATTTCCTCGAATTACCATAATGGATACGTTGCATATGTTTTTTGATATCAGCAAATTTCTTATTACAAATCTTACATAAACATTCATCATTATCGATTTGATGTGTCGCCATATGCCATTTTAACGATGCACTTTTCGAATACGACTTACCACAAATCTCACAAATATACGGAACAATTTCATGGACGACCTTCATATGGTAACGCAATTTCCGGACAGCAGGGAAACCAGCACCGCATATTTTGCATACATCTTTCTGTTGATTATTGTGGTAACGAGCATGACTGGCCAATATATGGGGTGATTTGAATTTCTTATGGCACACATCACATTCGAATCGTGGTATTGAATGGATATATTGATGGGCTATATAAGCGGAATTGAAGCGGAAAGCTTTCTTGCAAATGTCACATGTGTACGGTTGGGCATCGGCTCGATCCGGTTCATGGATACGTTGATGGGATGCTAATAGTTTGGGCGATTTGTATTTTCTATGACAAATATTACAGATATATGGACGTGTGGTTGCATGTGTCACCAAATGTCCTTTCCAACTACTTCTCAATAAGATCTTCATACAATCGTTACATTGGACGAATTTACCGTCGATTCTCCTTCTTGTTCTGCAAATAAATTTACCAAATTATTATTGTTACTATTCGATTTATTTCATCAGATAATACAAAATACAAGCAAAATCCTCCTCTCAAGAGTGGAGAGATGGAGAGCACACTCAATTTCTAGAAATGGCTTTCATTAGACAAGACTCAAAATAAATGTACACTTTATTGATAACATTCGAGTACAATTCTTATATTCTGCTCCCTTCGACCATAAAATCATAGAAATCTTGGTACTCACCACCGAGCATCAATTCTAAGATAAAACTCGACTATTGAGAGATGAGTACCAAGATTCCTGTACAAATGCAAAAAAATTAAAACTACCATCTAATAATTACTAACAATGTAAGTTGCTTTTGTGCCAAAATTGACAAAATGTGGAATGGATCCGGATTGAAGTGAAATTTGCAGATTAGGAGATTTTCTGGTGGATTTTCTCCAGATGCTTGAGGAGTGTAGCTCGTGTCCGCATTTTTTTCCCGCAAATATCGCAATCGTACGTTTTGGCACGTTTCGTACGTTTCTTGTGCGTCAATCGATGACTGGATAAAGTTGAGAAATGCGAAAATTTCTTATCGCACAATTCACACGACAACGGTTTCTCGCCCGTATGCAATCTCATATGTAATTTATAACAATTCTTCCTTGTAAATTTCTTATCGCATCTATCACATTCATATGGTTTGATATTGAAATGTTGACTGTTTTTATGATCGTTCAAACTACGTTTCGACGATAAGACTTTACCGCATAAATCACAAATCAATTTCTGTGGCTCGTGTATACGTTCAATATGATATTTCAAATCGACAAATTTCTTATTACAAATCTTACATAAACGTTCATCATTGTCTTCATGTATCACTTTATGCCATTTCAGATAGCGACGTTTCGCATATGATTTACCACAAATGTCACATGTGTACAAGGTGCGATTTGGATTGTGTATTATTAGATGTGCTTTCAATTTCCAACTTTTCGTAAAGGCTTTATTACAAACATTACAGATATATGGAGTTAGAGAGGCGATGTGTGCTGCTAAATGGTCGTTCCATTTAGTTTTTTCTAATATTTCCGAACAATCTGTACATTGTATTGTATGGTCGTCGATTTGTTGCGCCATTCTGAAAATAAATCTCTTTTAAAAACAAATTTCACACCAATTAGAAGGATAATTGTAAATCTCCCCTCCTAATAGGAGTGGGGCGCGCTCGTACACAAACACACTGCGAGGAACAACACTCTTAAGAGTGGGTAGATGTTGTGGTGCAAAAATAAATAAATAACACTTCATCCCTATAAGTTTTATTTTTATCAACTGGAAAAAGTTTTGCTCCATAAATTACATAATTTCTATCACTCTCAGTCGATATTCTGAAAATTCTAGAATTAATAGAAATTTTTTCAATATATAAAAAAAAACCTCACCTCCATCTAGTTGGGTTACGGCAATCGTCACTTTCGTACCCTATCATCGGTAATTTCCGTAACACATAGAGTAAGAGTTAGATTCTCCCCCCCCCCAACTTTACTTTCAAGACCCGAAAAAAATAGATTCCATATTTCTGATTAACGAAATTTTTATTTACATCATTGATTTACAAAATATAGTGAGACACTTCAACAATTTTCGATATCCCATCTCCATCACTAGAACATCATTATAGAAATCTGGCGATTTGCTACAGCATCTCCAATGCTTGTACACTTCCATGCTCATTCGAATTCGCTTCTTCACCGCTTAAATCATTGATAAATCGTTGTATATCATTGTCATTGTGCTTGGCTCGTTTCAAATGTTTACGTAAATCAGCAAATTTCTGATTACAAATCTTACATAGCCCTCGATCGGAATGTTGTTCATGCATCGCCATATGGCATTGTAACGTATAATTTCTAGCAAATGATTTACGACAATATGTACAAACGAATGGTGAGATTTGATGTTGTTTTAGTTGATGATGACGCAATTTAATGATTGATGAGAATTCTAGATGACAAATTCCACAATGTTTATCCGATATATTTGTATGTTTAATATAATGTCGTTGCCAATTGAATTTACGTACAATCTTTCCACATTCCGAACACTGAACGGTGGTTGCGTCAATTTCAAGAGCAAACCTGGAAATTATAAATTTATTATTATGGAAATTCGAGTAAATCATCCTTCAATCAATTAGAAAGAAAAAAAAGGAACTTACATAAGAGATTTGAATGATTTTCGATAGAAAAACTCGAATAACGATTAGAAAATCATTGAATATTGAGTAAAGTTTGCTATTTTCCCCAAAAACTTGAGTCACTTCTATAGAATATTGATCTACACCCGGCGCATCCACCATTTGCCACATCACAATAGATTTTTTCTTCTTCTTGCGGAACGTGTCACTAATATAGATCTACTTCTGGTAATTCCCCAAGAAAATGCATTTTTGAATGAGTGGAAAGTGGAAAAGCTGAATTTTCTTTTACGATATCAGAAACTTCCTGGCCAAACAGCAAAAGAACGACTAGGAAATTTAACACACAATTTTGTACCCCATTGGGCGCATCCACCATTTTCGCATAGACTCATAAATTTTGTTTTCGATTCTCAATCATATTTCTTCTGAAATAGACTAATCATGTATAGATCCTCTTTTGTTTATTACTGAAGAAAATCCTCAAATAAGTGGAAGTGGAAGGCGGAAAAGTTGGATTTTCCTTACGACAATAGAAAATTCAAATAACGACGGGGAAAATTGTTTGAACACACAAAATATGATGGCGAGTAGGCAATATTTATGTTCACACCAGGCGAATCCACCATTTCACCGTATTCTTCGATCTCTATCCCGATTCCAGCTCGATCCATACAACGGTCCGGATTCTGTGTAGGATTGAGATGATTGTTGATTGAATGACTAGCGATTATCGAGCAATAATTATTTTTATTGTATTTGAAAAATTATACAGAGCCATGCAAAGCGGAGATCTAAGAAATATAAACTAAATTTATTCCAAAAAAAACAAAAAACCGATCTATATTTTTTGATGTTTAGTTTTCAAATGACAATCACGAGCACATTTACTAACAAATTTCTCATCACAAATATTACAGTCGTACGGTTTCTCACCGGTATGCGTACGTAAATGTATCGTATATGGACTACGTTGTGAGAATGTCTTTCCGCAAATATCACAAGCATACGGTTTCTCACCGGTATGCGTACGTAAATGCACAACAAGCGATGTTTTCTTAGCAAACTTCCTACCACACGTACTACATTCGAGTGTTTTAACACCCAAATGTACATTCTTGTGATCATTCAAACTATGAAACGACGATAATTCTTTGCCGCATAGATCGCAAATAAATTTCCGTCGATTCTCGTTATGCAACTTCTCCATATGCCGTTTCAAATCGGCAAATTTCCGATCACAAATCTTACATAGACCTTTATCGGAATCGTCTTCGTGCATCGCCATATGGCATTGTAACGAATAATTACTAGCAAATGATTTACCACAAAATGTACAAACGAATGGTGCGATTTGATGTTGTTTCTCCATGTGTTCGCGGAAATCGGATGTCATTTGGAAACCTTTACCGCAAATCTGACATAAACGTTTGAATTGTTTCGTGTGCCGTTTCAAATGCCGGATCATACTACGATAATATTTGACATTTTTATGGCAAATATGGCATTCGTAGCTTTGTGAATCATTATGGATTTTTTGATGTTTGATTAGATAGCCGCGGAATTGGAAGGATTTCTTACACACTTCACATGTGTATAATTGATGGTTGGTATTAGTTTGTGATGGTCGATGGACGACACGCTGATGTAACGACAATAAACGGTATTGTTTGAATGATTTCTGACAGATTTTACATTTATATGGACGATTGTCGGAATGTGTCGTTGAATGTCGTTTCCAACTTGTTTTCAACATTATTTTCGAACATTCCGAACATTGGACGGACATCTCATCGACACGTCGTGCAATTCTGGAAATAATAAAGTAATTAGTCTTAACGATTTATTGGAAATCAGACAATCAAAAGTTTTAGACTATACAGCGAAAAAAGAAAACAACTACACTCATATAACAATTTTTTTATTGATCATAAACATATTTCTGTAGCCCCTCATCCATTTGGATCTAAGCCTAGAATCGAAAATGATCATCAAAATTAAATGTCCCAACTGAGACTTGAATCGGAATTACCCTGTTTATACGTTGACAGCCTCTGGTCCAATTCCCAGTCAAGATACTCCATAAATTATGCTGTATCAATAATAATCACTAAATGGAAGAATTTTACTCCATATTCTTCTTTATTTGATGTTGCAACTAGGGTGTTAAGCCGAGATCCCACGATAACAAATTAAGGCTTGCCAAGACTGTTGAGCATTTGATCCATATCCAGTAGAGATAGAGATAGAGATAGTGATAGCTATACATTACTGGTCACATCTCTATTACAACTCGATATAGCAGCAATTCGTTCAGACTAGAATACTACTACTTGGCCATTTTGAGCTTTAATAGAAATGGGTTAGTTTAGAGTTTGGAGCAAGTTCCGGAACTTTTCGTTTCTACAAAATAGAAATACTGTTGGACTCGTTGAGCCACTGGAAGGACCTGCATATCTTTTTTTCTCGATAAGCTTTCACAACACCTTTGGGGAATGGAAAAGTCTAACGGAACCAAATGTTGCGTTCACAGTTTGACAAATTCGTTACGATCGTTTCAATTTTCGATTTTGCCATTTGACGATTGCTCTTGTACCGCGTTTACTATTCGAAAACTTTACTGTGGCTCATAATACTCAACCGCTTTTGCTCAATTCAAAAAATTCCGATGCAGTGACAACAATAATGATTGCGATGCATATTTGAGAGAGCACACCTCTACGCGGTGGCTACCGAGTCGCGAGGAGTACCCCGAACAGTAACTTCCGCTCAAACTTTCTCCAATGTGAATCGTCTATACTTCAAACGGACACAACTGATCACTCAATGGAGTTACAGTCCTGTAATTTTAGTTGTAGAAGGTTGAGGAGTATTACTATATATATATATATATATATATATATAGAGTTGTAGTGGTAGGCCTTGGATTTTTTGAATAAATTTATTTTTATCAAGAAGATACAAATTAATGTTTCGTTTTCAAATGACAATCACGTGAATATTTACTAATAAAAGTCTGCTGACAAATGAGACAATTGAACGGTTTCTCACCGGTATGTTGACGTGAATGTATCACCAATGGACTACGTTGTGTAAATTGTTTACCGCAAACATTACAACTATACGGTTTCTCGCCAGTATGTGTTCGCATATGTATAACTAATGTACGTTTCTTACCAAATCTATTACCACATTTGCTACATTCAAATGATTTCACGCCTGAATGTACATTTTTGTGTTCATTCAAACTGGTTGACGATTTCAATACTTTACCGCAAACATCACAAATGAATTTCTGTCGATTATTACGATTACTGTGTACACGTGTCGTATGTGTTTTCAACGATTGCACATCTTTCTTACAAATCGTACATGTAACTGTTTTTGGTAATTTATGTTCGTGTTGTCGTTCAATATGCATTTTCAATAAACAATTATATTTGAAGGAGATACCACAGAATCGACAGACGAACGTTTTGATTTGATGTGCACTCTCCATATGTTTACGATAATCGGCTGTTAAATGGAAACCTTCACTACATAAATTGCATTCGATCCTATAAGTTTTGTCATGTAATAATTGATGTTTCGATAGACTTTTGCGAGACCTCAATTCTTTACCGCATATATCACAATTGTAGCATAACGATTTATCGTGGATACGTTGATGGGATTTTAGTAATGCTTCGTATTTGAAGCATTTCTGGCACATTTCACATGAATACGGTCGTATCGTTGAATGTATCAATTTGTGACGACGCCAATTATATCGACGGATCATTTTCAAACATTCCGAACATTGAACAAACTCTTCATCGATATGTCGAGCCATTCTGGAAATAGAAACTAAATTAGTTGGAATTACCCGAATTATTCTACAAGGTAATCGAGTTGCAAATAAATACAAACAATTTTTTTCAAATTCTATTTATTCGAAAGTTACAAAGAAAATTTACATTCAATCAGTATTATTAATCATCATCATTGAGTAATGACGATTTTTCATTCCTAAAATTTAATTGAGTATTTTTCTTTAATCATAGAAAAGTTACGACCAGTCGTCCGATCTACAGGTTATCATGACAAGCTTGCCCGTGCCACGTGCTCTCCAATCCCAACGAAATCTCTGCTCTAGTGTTCGCGGAGAGATAATAAATAATCTCCACATCACTATTCGCCGATTATGAGACTCAGTTGAGGATCAGTTCTTAGCTGGAACTGACAGTACTGGACATGCGCATGCGCATTGAAGTAGTCCAGTATTGTAAGAGAACTAGTCAGTCCTCTACAGTCACAAATAATTTGAAAGTACTGGATGCAAGAGCTAATGGAAGTTAGTTTCGTCTACCGGATGACTTCTTGGAGCCTGTAGATCGGACGAATAGTCGTGGAATATTAAAACTAAAGCAGTCGAATTATTGCAATTATTCCAATATTGAGACGATACAATTTATTTCTTATGAGTATGTTCGATATGAACGGTGAGCGCTCCTTTACTAACGAATCGTTTCAAACAAATGTCACAATGGAACGGTTTCTCGCCGGTATGGCCACGAAAATGTACAGTCAATGAATAGCGTTGCGAGAATGATTTACCGCATAAAGTACAACTATACGGTTTCTCGCCGGAATGCGTCCGCATATGTATTGTTAGATACATTTTTTTAATGAATCGTTTATTACAAATATTACACAGATACGGTTTCATATCTTCATGGCATTTCTTGTGTTTACGTAATTTCGATAGATTCGCATATTGTTTGCCGCAAATATCGCAAACGATCATTTGTGGATTGGCACTATGTATCCATTTCATATGCAACTTCAAATGGGATATATGTAGAAATAATTTCGAACAATAATCGCATTTGATATTGTAATTCAAATGCGAATTCTTGTCATGCAGTTTCATATGTTCGTCCAAGGCGATTTGATGACAGAACGCCTCTTGACATATCTTACATATATTCGTACCGTATTTGTTTTGTACATGCCAACGATAGTCGTTGGCTGTTGAGAATCCATCACCACACAAATCGCAAATTATTGCCGATTCTTTGAAATGTAAACGGATGTGTTTCGTGAATCCGTCTTTTGTTTTCATCTTTTTATCGCAAATATAACAATCATAGTCGCTAATTAGATTAATGATTTTGTGATTGTTGTTTGTTGTTGCTGTTGTTGTTGAATTCTTGAGTTTTTTCATTTTGTTGTTGTTGTTGTTGTTGCATCTCCTGAAAAAATATATTTATTAGATCAACAAATTATTGAATCGATTGGAAAACATTTACTAATTCAAGCTTGCTATTAGAATAGATATAACAACAAAACAACAACACTAAATACAACATTTCAAACAAAAAATCCCTCTCGGTTTATTTAATGGACGGAAATATACTTCCAATTATTATTGTTAGGTCAGGTCTACAAGTCTACAAATTTTAGCAAATTTTTCTGAAACGTTTCAAAGATTTATTAAATTAGAAGAGAAAAAATTACAATATTGTCTGTAAAGTTTCGATTTCCAACTGATTTCTTGTACTCATTTCTCATTTCCACCATTCATTCTTCAAGTTGAACGAACACAGAACCTAAAAAATATTTACTAAATAAAAATTCTACAAAGTATTCCAAAAACAACGCCTTATCTTTATCTTTAGAAGATTTTTTCGCACAATTAATAAACTAGTTGTTCTAGAAGACTTAGTATTGCAATAGAATGCCTGCATCTTCATCCTCAATCTCAATATTGTACAAGAATACTGATGATTCATAAATCTCATTTTCGTCCTCGAGAACATCCGACTCATAACTTTTCAGCACTCAGTTATTCTATCAATGACTGCTGAAAAGATTAAGGAATGGAGGGAGAGAGAGAAATGTTTACATATTTATTAAAAATAAATTAATAAATGAAAGTGTACTGTAAGAGGAGATAAGGAGGATATGAGAGAGAAACTTGGGCAGATAATAAGCAGGAGAGAGATCGAGAGAGGAAATAGGATGAGAAGGAAATAGAGAGAGAGAGAGAGAGAGAGAGGAAGAGCAAAACGTATAGGGAGGAAGATGGGGAGTGACAGTGGAAGGAAGATT
>JAZBGX010000995.1:805-12018 GCA_037414775.1 Zonitis immaculata | reverse complement strand
CGGAAGGAAATAGTGAGAGGAAGAAAGAGAGGTATAAAGTGGCGGTGGGAGATCTCAGTAGGTGGGTGGGATAAGAAGATGTATAGAGATAGAGATATAGAAAAGAAGCGATAGAGAGTAATGACGAAAAATGGGGTAGATGGAGTGTTGGAAACTTATGAGGAGAGAGAAAGACAATATAGAGGAAAAGATGAAGAGATAGAGAGCGAGAAAGAGGAAAATAGTGACAGAGGAGGAGAGGTAGTGAATGAAAGAGATCGGAGGGGCATGATGTGGGTTGATGTGCTTGGTGGGGGAGGGAAGATAGGGTCCTCAAATTTATTAAAAAACCAAAAAAAAACTTGAAAGACGCCATGGAAAGTATTGATCGTTTAAAAAATTATGGTCAATGTCAGTCAATTCAATGATCGTGATGATTTATTTTTGGACTAGAAATTATGCGATGAGTACCTTGTACCACTGATGTGGTACAATTCCAGTCTAATGGTCTACATCCGCTTCGACAGTCGATTAAAGACCTCTTTGTCTCGGAGCACAAATTCGGATCGATGAATAATTCCGACAAAATCAAGAGCATCGTTACAATTCTCGACTTTATGCTTCGATCTTTGTCAATTGTTTTGGTACCGAGCATATCACTTGTTCGGTTTAAGCAATCATCATTAACTGAGGTTTCCCGAAACACTTTTGCACAATCTGAATCGTAACTGATACTCCAGCTGGCGACGAAATGACGATCATGAAGCGCTGCTAATGCTCGTGGCTAAGGAATAGTGCTACATGTAGCGCGAATTGTAGATTCTATGAAAGAATAAGTCGTGAAACTTATGACATAGAACCAACCCGGGGGACTTGTTTTCTATCTTGGCCTATTTGATTTTTGTGTATGGAGCAAAAGTTTTTTTGTTTTTTTTTTTTAATATATTTTTATTGATTTAGAAAAATATCGATGATCACAATTACAATTTATAATGTTTCGTTTTCAAATGACAATCACGTGAATATTTACTAATAAATTTCTCATTGCACAATTCACAATCGAACGGTTTCTCGCCAGTATGCTGTCGCAAATGTATAACGAGCGGACTATGTTGTGCAAATTTCTTACCGCAAACATGACAAATATACGGTTTCTCACCGGTATGCGTACGTAAATGTATCAATAATGTACGTTTCTTTGCGAATTTCTTGCCGCATATACCACATTCAATTGTTTTAACACCTAAATGCACCAATTTATGTTCCTTCAAACTACTGTACGATGCTATCTCTTTACCGCACAGATCACAAACGAATTTCTGTCTGATACCATTACGATGGGTCTTCCTCATATGACTGTATATATCTAGATAATCTTTATTGCATATCTTACAAGTACGTTTATTACGTTGATTGCCTTCATGCCGTCGATTCATATGTAATTTCAATGCATAATTACTTTTGTGTGTCACACCACACAATCGACATTGATACAATTTGATTTTATTATTGAAATCGAATTGTTCCAAATCGACACTACCATTACCATAATGGACATGTTGATGGGCGGTTAATATACGTGGATCTTTGAATGATTTCTGACAGATTTCACATTTATATGGACGCATATCGGAATGTGTTAATGCATGCCGTTTCCAACTGGTTTTCAACATTATTTTCGAACATTCCGAACATTGAACTGAATTGTCACAGATTCGTCGTGCAAATCTGAAAATATTACTCATGTCAATATAAATTATCGATTGTTTATTGGAGCAAATAAACAAATTTACAAGTATACAAAAAAAAACTTTATTATTATTATTATTTCGTACAATATTGTGAGTGAGATTGAGTTTGATGAGCGTTGCGTCTTGTGGCATATGCAATTTTCTACAATTCAACAAATTGGAGCCTGAAAAAAAGTTAAAACTCAATATAACTTCACTAGATCGTTCCAGTGGCTCGACGAACGCAACAATGTACCGGAACAACTGTGCACATTCACCAATTGCTCACCTACACCACTCACTATCTATCTCAGTTTGAGGATTCTACACATGTGAGTTGATAAGATCACCAGTGCCGATCGCTGAGCGCTACAACATTAAACTGTTGATAGCTCTCGAATGTAGATCGGTGCCATACGGTTGGAAATTCGCACGCAGCAGAGCTAAAGGAGAGCGGTAGATGAGTTACTTTGAGGGTATCCCCTGTATGAGTAGAGCCAAAAAGCGGTTACTCGCACATTAGATACTAAACCTCTAAATGTTGTTGTTGTCTTTCTAGAGGCTAGAAGCAGCGCAATAGGACAAAGTTTCCGGTAATAATAACAACAACAACTAAGCTTTATTCAATAATGAAATATTTTCAATTGAAATTAGAGAGAAAACAATAGAATTCAAACTTTTTGGTGTTTATTTTTCAAATGTACAGTCAAAACAGTTTTACTAATAAAATTCTCTTGACAAATATTGCACGTGTATGGTTTCTCGCCTGTATGTTGACGTAAATGTATCTTCAATGGTCCACCTTGTGTGAATGCTTTACCACAAAATTGACAACTATATGGCTTCTCACCGGAATGTGTACGCATATGTTGTACTAATGTATCTTTCCGATTGAATTTCTTACCACACAAATGACATTCGTTCGGCTTGATGCCTTGATGGTAATTCTTATGGTAAGTTAATTTCGTCATTGTCGGCATTTCTTTACCACAAACATCACAGACATATTTCCGTCCATCGTCTGTATGCGATAATTTTATATGTCGATCCAAATGCTTCTTTCTTAGAAATGTTTTATTACAGATGGCACATAGGAAATTGCGTTCTTTATAATAATTCTCTTCGTGTAATTTATTATGGTAATCCAAATAGTATTTACTAGCAAATGTTTTATTACAAACTGTACAAACATTGGATGTTTGCTCATGTTTAGCCTCAATGTGGCTTTTATATTCCGCTTTCGATATAAAACCCAAATTACATTGTCTACAATATACTTTCAAATGGCGACGACGATGTGCTATATAACTTTCATATGTTTTCAACGGTTTCAAACATGTATCGCATTGGAATGGTTGCGAATCGTAATGTACGATTTGATGTGTCAATAATGCTGATTTCGATCGGCATTCACGATTGCAGATTGGACAGAAAAAACTCACACGTGGTGCCGCCGTCCAATAATCCCTGGAAATTATTTATTGAAATTAGCTATACAGCCATTGATTCTTCAACAATTAAGGTTCAATAATAAATAAATAGAGACACGTTTCTGAAGGTTTATTTAGAAAAAAAAATTCTATTACAACCCAAAGTCAAGAGGGGAAAATTCCAATAATCAATGAAATTTTCTACGAGCTATCAAAATATTTATTTAAAAATTACAAATTTTACATTAAAATAGAAGTACAGCTGGGAATGATTCCAGATACATCATTTATTCAACTATAGAATTACACTAGGAATTAATTCTCTAAAAAAGAAAAGATGGGAACTTATTTGCCGATAGATTTAATTCATCCAGATCCTTTATGCTGCTATGGAAGATTCACATTTGAAAGAGTATGGATGGAGCTCACCACATTGACGTGGTGGCCTCTTGATGTTTGAGTTGGCTACTGCGTTGAGGTGCGGTGTATGGAGGGGACAAATATTTAGCTCGACCTATGCTCCTTCACATGTGAAACAAGCAAGATTGAGTAAAGATCAAAGTTACGTTTGGAAGCGGAATACCTTCGATTTCTATATTTGCTGATTAGATAAGATTTGGCCAGATCACAATTTGTGATGTTTATTCTTCAAATGTATCGACAATATACCTTTACTAACAAATCGTTTATCGCAAATATCGCAACCGTACGGTTTCTCGCCGGAATGCTGTCGTAAATGTATACGTAATGGACTTAATTGTGAATAAGCTTTACCGCACAATTGACAAATATACGGTTTTTCACCGGAATGCGTACGCATATGCAAAACTAACGTATCTTTGCGTACGAAACGTTTACCACAATCGGGACAAACATGCGTTTTATCACCTTGATGGACATTATGATGATTTTTCAAACCAGTTAGACTTTTCAATTCTTTACCACACAGATCGCATATGTACTTCTGTCGATTGTCGTTGTGCATACGTTTTATGTGTTTCTTCAAATGCAACATCTGCAGGAATTTCTTTTGGCAAAATTCACATTTATAATTGCGATTTTCATAATAATTTTTATCGTGCAACTTCACATGCTCCTTCAATGCATATTTATCACAGAATGTCTTCTGGCAAATATCGCATTTATTATTACCATGCTTACTGAGCATATGCGAACGATATTCAGCTGTCGATATAAAACCATTACCACAAATACTACAAATCTCTTTGAAATCTTTCAAATGACGCCGCTTATGACTCAAATAGCCCAATTTCGTTTTGATCTGTTTCAAACAGATGTCACATTCGTAATGTGTTGCATTATCATGATTATTACGATGTCTCGTATAAGTTTCTTTACGTTTAAATGATTTATTACATAAATCACATGTGTACGGACGATAATCGGTATGGACAAATAAATGTTTTTTTAATTGGCGTTTCTTTGGAAATGTTTTCGTACAATGCGGACAATGTTTCAAATTTGATGGTGCCTTTTTTTGGTACCTGGAAATTAAGTTTTATTATTATCAATATGATAACAAATAATTACAATTAGAATTAACATCTTATAGAATATTAAAGTAACAACAATAGGGTGAGTAGGAAAAAATAGGTGGACTGAGAGAGTGATGGATAGCGGGGGAAGTGAGAGGGGGGAGATGAAGGCGGAGATATATAGTAGTAGTGGAAGAGAGATATGGAGTGACAGAAATAGAGAGAGAGGAAAGGGAATATGTGGAGAGAGTGTGAAGTGTGATCATTAGAGAGAAGATAATGAGGCGTGGGAAAGCTAAGGAGCATACCAGGAAGTCCTCGAATTGATTAGAGCAACAACAAATTTAGATCTACGAAATTCACTCGACAGACATCGAGCCATAATAATAACAAAAGAACAATTGTTGGCATTTTATTGTAAATACAAAGATTACAGAAATTACAGCAAACTGACAGGATTCTATTTTCTCTTTCAATTGGAACATATCCTGTACTACGTCGTTAGAGTGTTCTTTGCTTCCAGTTCCTTATTCATATTCGGATGGGTAGTTTGATGTAATTTCAAACTACTAGAGGTCGTATATTCTTTACCACATAGCTCACAAATATATTTCTGTCGATTATGATTGTGCATCCGTCGAATATGATTTCGTAAATGGAATGCTTGCATAAATGATTTCGTACAAAATTCACATTTAAAATCGCGTCGCTTCGTATAATCCTTATCGTGTCGTCGCCTATGCGTCTTCAACGATTGTTTATCACACAACGATATACCGCAAATATCACACAAATAAGCATTGTTATGTTCACCATCGCGATGTTTACGACAATCATCATGTGTTGGGAAACCTTCACCGCAAATATCGCATGAATATTTCAAAATGTTCGAATGACGTTCCATATGTATTTTGAAATAACGTTCGGAATATAATATTTTATAGCAAATTTCACATTTGTACGTTTTTCTATTGTGTGTATTCAAATGGACTTTTAGATGGTCCATGTGTTTAAATGATTTCGTACACAAATTACATTGATATGGCCGATTTTCGGTATGCACAAATAATAAATGTCGTTTCAATATATCATGTTTTTTGAATACTTTGAAGCATTGAAGACACCGGTAAGCACCATCCCATGTTAGCTCATATCTGAAATTTAAATTAGATTAATACATCGAAGCATTTGTGAAATTCTCTATTTCCTGAATTTTATAAGAAATCAAGGAGCTTTTTATTTAGAAATACAATATTTTTCTTCTTCAAGATCAATTTTATTCATTTATTCAACAATTTAAAAAAAATAATCAATCGAAATGGTGATAACAGACACTGTTCTGTGAGTAGAAAACCTAATTCAAGAAGTTGGAGAAGGGAGAGGTTAATCATTGAGCAAGACAGATTGATGAAATTGTGCAAATCGAAGTGGAAATTAACTTGAAATAGATATTTTACTCACTCTTCACCCCATTCTCCGCTTTTACTCTGATGCTCACTACTCATCGGACACTTTTGTTCAGTTCATCCTACACAGTGAAGCCTCTCTTGGACGAGCACTTAAAGTGTGTTCAATGGAGGTGTGGAGATGAGAGTCTAGGGGAGGTATCTGTTAAGAGAGGTTTTACTGTATTACTCGCAAGCAATATTGTATCAAAATATTTTCAAATTAACTGAATGAAGGAATGAATGGGAATGTCAATAGATATGAAGTAACAGAGAGTAAGGGAGGAGAAGAGAGGCATTAAGGTGAATGGGGAGAGATATGGATATTAAGGGAGTTGGATAAAGGGAGTAAGGCATCAAGATATGAATAAGGAAGAGGGAAAAGAGAGACGAGATGAAGAGAGACAAAAATAGGTAGATAGGGCGATAGGAATGAGAAGGTAGAGCATTAAATGGGTCAACCAGGTACTACTCAGAAGAGAAAAAGCTACGTGACTTCATCTTGAATTTGGTCTTCTCTATTGCAGAACATATTGTGTAGCCTACCAAATCCCATCTCTTTTATTACTCAAGTCGTTGTTCTAGATTCATATTATAATTGTCTTCCTCCACTCTTGAGTAAAGATCACCAACTGAAGTGGAGAATAGATAGAGGGGTTTCTATAAAGCTTGATGTTTCTTCTTCAAATGATAATCTCTGTCGTGCTTACTAACAAATTTCTCATGGCAAATATCGCAATCGTACGGTTTCTCTCCGGTATGTTTACGTAGATGTATTGTTAAAGGACTACGTTGTGTATACGATTTACCACAAATATCACAAACATACGGTTTCTCGCCGGTATGTGTACGTGAATGGTTTCTTAAAGTGTTATGTTTCATAAATTTCTTTCCACAAGTACCACATTCGTACGATTTTACATTTGAATGTGTCTTGTGATGTTCTTTTAAACCAGCAAGACATGTAATTTCTTTACCGCACAAATCACACATATACTTTTGACGATTATCATTATGCATCCGTCGGATGTGAATTTTCAAATGGAACTCTTGCATGAATGATTTCGTACAAAATTTACATTGATAATTACGTTTCTCTGTATAATTCTCTTCATGTCGTTTCATATGTAAAACTAAAGCACGCTTATCAAACAATGACTTACCACAGATGTAACATAATTGTGTACGATTATGTTTACCATCCATATGGTGTTCATATTCACTTTTTTGAATATAACCTCGTCCACAAATGCCACAATTGAATTCATAATCTTTCAAATGGCGACGTTTGTGCATTTTCAAATTATACATTGTTGCCAAGAATTTATGGCAGATATCACATTTGAATTGCTTTGACTGTTGTCGATGAGTGTTTTGATGCGATTTCAATTGATCACTTCGTCTAAATGATTTCTTACAAATTGTACATGAATGCGGACGTTTGTCCGAATGAGCATACCATATATGGACCCTCAATGAACGTTTAGATTTATAAAATTTTAAACATCTCGAACATTGGTGGTCAGTTGGTTGTGATATTTCATTCCTGAAAATTGAGTATTTCATCAATAACGAATTGGAAATTATTTGAATTTTGAAACCATAGAGTCTCATTCTTAATTTTTTACTTCACAGCTATCAATATAGCACTTGAGATAGATGGGTCAAGTAAGACTGATTGAGAGAGATCGTTGGGTGGAAAAGAGACGGATAGAGATGAATAACCATAGAGATATAAGGACGGAGAAATGAAGGTTGAGTGACGAAAGAGGTGGAAGAACAACTGGGACAATATGGAAAGAGGGAAAAATAGCAAAAGAGACAGAAAGATAGAAAGAGTGAGTGAGAGAGAGAGAGATAGAGAGGCATAGATAAGTCTGAACGAGAGGATGGAAGTAGAAAGAGATAGGAGGGGAGAAAAAGACGGAGAAATGGAGAGGAAGATAGGGGCGACATGCGGAAATAGAGAAGATAGATAGAGAGAGAGAGGGAAATAAAGGAAGAAACAGAAATGGGTAGAAAAAGAGAAAGATAATTTGAGACAGTGGCGGAGAGTGAAAGATTGTGGATGGAGAGACAGAAGGATGATATTGAGAGAGAGATAGAGATACCGGTAGTGTGCGAAGGAGAGATATGGGGAGTGATAGAGAGCATGATAGAAGGAGTGGGAAAAATTCGAAGATATCTAAAGAGGAAGAGAGAGGAGAGATGAGGTGTATGAGAGAGCCGGAAAGATGTCGAGCAAAGCTTCGTCACATGATGATTATAATAAAAAAATCAGCTACCTTTTTTTTTAATTTATTGACTTAACAGCACAAATTTCTATTACAATACGAATGGATTTACAATTTCTGATGTTTTCTTTTCATATGATAATCCCGATCTTGTTTACTGACGAATTTCTCTTGACAAATATCGCAACTGTACGGTTTCTCCCCGGTATGTTTACGTAGATGTATCGTTAATGGACTACGTTGTGTAAAAGATTTACTACAAATATTACAAACATACGGTTTTTCTCCGGTATGTGTACGTAAATGGTTTCTTAAAGTGTGATTTTTCAAAAATTTCTTCCCACAAGTACCACATTCGTACGATTTCAAATCTAAATGTGTATTGCGATGTTCTTTCAAACCAGTAAGACTCGTTATTTCTTTACCACACAAATCACAAATATACTTTTGGCGATTATCGTTGTGCATCCGTCGAATGTGAATTTTCAAATGGAACAATTGCATAAAACTTTTCGTACAAAATTCACATTTGAAATTACGTTTCTCCGTATAATTCTCTTCGTGTCGTTTCATATGCAATTTCAACGAATGTTTATCATACAACGATTTACCGCACGTATTACACAGATGTGCCTTATTATGTTTACCATCCAAATGGATTTTATATTCAGCATTCGATACGAAACCTTGTCCGCAAATGTCGCAATAAATATTGTAATCTTTGAAATGGCGCAATTGATGGACTTTCAACGAATAGTTACTGGTCACTTTCTTTTGGCAAATATCACATTCGAATTTGGCACTATCGTGCGTATTTCTATGGGCTTTCATTTGATGTTTCAATTTAAACGAACGATTACATATTTCACAAGAATATGGACGTTTGTCGGAATGTACACTCATCTCATGTATCCGCAATGTTCGTTTTGTTTTGAAATATTTCAAACAATGCTGACATTGGATGGGTTTCAGCAATATTTGGTATCTGGAAAATAAAGTCTTATGTAATTAATGCAAATTTTTATCAGATACGGATTAAGCAACAACTCAATCAACAAATGGCGGCTCACAAAATTCCTGTAATCGAGCCAGGCATTGCTTTTAAACGCGACAGGACAAAACACTTCCACACACTAAACGAAGCACTAGTTTTGGTACATTTTTATTTTGGAACCGGAAAAAAAAAGCATTGTCGTAGAAGTTTTTTTATTTATTAGCAAAAATTAAAAAGTAAAGCATTCAACTAATGTAATGGACGGTAGGGAGAGGGAAAACGTGAACTCTATGTCTCTTTATTTAGACTCAAACAAAAGCTTACTGGTATAAATTAAAAAAAAAAGTGTATATAACTACAAAAAGTAAGAACAGTTGGAAAGGAGCAATATTAAGATGTTTTGGCGACATCAGAACTTGATCGCAAACACATAAGAATCTTGTTTTTTACATAGAGAAGACTCCATTGTTACTATTTGTAGCTTGAAGTTGCAATTTTCAGAACTACCCTTCAGCATTGAATTTTGGCCAGTCAAAGACCATCTAAGTCCCTGTTTTATTTTATTTTTATACCCCTAAAACGTATTGGATGCTCTTCAGTAGTGTGTCCCATGATTTTCTAGTAACTTGGACTCTTTATCATTACTTTCAAAAAAAACTAGCGGAGTTATTGGAAAAAAGTTAGTAACAAACTTGTAGAGAATTGAATGTGCTACAAAAAAGTACTCATTGCTAATATTGGTGGAATGAATTGTTCATGAGATACATTAGGTTGAGTATTTCCAAAATAAGTAAAGTTGCTCGTAACCAAATTAACCAAGGAAAACTCATCTTAGATTCTCTTGAAGCACGCCAAATACTCAACCGGGGAATTGTATGTGTTTTGAGTTGGAGAGATGCAATGTACAAGAGCAAATTTCAAGCTACAAATTACAGGTGAGTCTTTTGTGCACATTAAGAGGTATATTTTAGTAGGGGTATGAAATTGGATGGTGAGAGGTTACAGAACTCGAAGGAAATCCTGCAAGATCTCAACAATTTTTTTACAATTTCTTATGTATTCGTTTCATATGATTATCATGGGTTAGTTTACAAACGAATTTCTTCTCACAAATAATACAACTGTACGGTTTCTCTCCGGTATGTTCACGTAAATGTACAGTCAGTTTACTTCTTTGTACAAATTTTTTACCACAAGTATTACAAGCATACGGTTTCTCTCCGGTATGTATACGTAGATGTAATACCAAAGAGTATTTTCTAACGAATTGCTTGCCACAGGTGTCGCATTGGTATGCTTTGATACCGGAATGTGTTTTACAATGATAATTGTAACTTTCCAAATTCAGCAAGACTTTACCGCACAAATCGCAAATATATTTGTGTCGATTATCGTTATGCATACGTTGTATGTGATGTTTCAAATGTATGCTTTGCAAGAATGTTTTCGAACAATATTCACATTTGAAATTACGATTCTTCGTGTAATTCTTGTCGTGCCGTCTCTTATGTAATTGTAGAGTTTCATTACTATTCAAACATCTACCGCAAATATCGCAACGATAAGCATTCTCATGTTTACTTTTCATATGATGCTTCAATACTTTTTGCATTTGATAACCTTTACCGCAAATGTCGCAACAAAACTTTGCACTATCCGTATGACTTTTTTTATGATCTTTCAAATAATATTCAGACGAGTATTTCTTTAGACAAATGTCGCATTCAAATTTCAACGTTTTATCGTGTGCACGTTCATGAACTTTCAATTTGCTTTGATGCTTGAATGTCTTTGTACAAAATTTACATTGATATGGACATTCTTGAAATGGACAAACAATATATGCAGTCTTAATTTATCCTGTTTTTTGAATACTTTCGAACAGCGAAGACACTGATAGGCGCC
>JAZBGX010000994.1:0-14416 GCA_037414775.1 Zonitis immaculata | reverse complement strand
ATAATAATAATAATATAAATAATAATAATTGTTCAACGATGGTGTATAATTTATGTTGGCACGATCAAATCGACCATACCAGAATTTTTTGCTAAACAAAAAAAAATTGATTAATTCAAATTTTATTATTTCGTTCATGTACCTGTGTCTTTTAATATTGATCGATATACTTACGAATCAGCCAAAGAAAGCAGTCACCTAGTTGCGATTGTTAATTTCGTGTTGTTTTTTTGTTGTAAAAAAAAAATAATTAATTATTAAAACAATTCTGTTTTGGAATTGATTTGATTAGTTGACCGACGTTGTTTGGCAAAATTTGACAAAAAAAAAAATTAATTATTATCCGTATATATAGTATTTAAAAAAAAAACAATAATAATAATAATAAATTAAATTAATAACGCAGAGCGATGGTATTTAATAATAATTAATTAAAAAAAAAAAATTATTTAAATAAAAATAATATTGTTAAATGTGAGATCCTGTAGTTGAAGAAAAAATATATTTAAAAATATTTATTGGGACGTAGAAAGTTCTCAAAACGGATCATAAAACGTAGCCACAATTTTTTGATTTTCGAGAAAAAAAATTAGGAGAAAGAACACCATTTTTGTTTTGTTTTTTTTTTAGTCTAATTTGAATGTGTGCAACTGCCAAAAATCGATTAGAATTAAATAATTTTTCGGAAAAAGCAAATAATTATTGTAAAATAAAACAATCAGTCACTTAAATTTTAATAATAATTTCAAGCAGGGTAAATAATGAAATTTGTTAATTAATTAGAATAAAACAACAAAATAAATTAAAAAATTATTAATAATTAGATGAAAAGAAAAAAAATTAAACATTAATTTAGTGACTGATAATTGCGATTTATGTTACAACAATTATTTGTTGTTGATTAAAATCCTGGAAAATTCGGGATTAATTCCAAATTTAGATTCGTTCAATCTAACAACAACAATAAGAACAACAAGAACTACAGCAACAACAACAACAATAACAACAACGTCAAGTCCACAACGTATCTTCAATTTTGTGAACAATATTTGTGTGCGTATTTTTTAGTACAGGAATCAAAATATATTATATGGAATATTAATTTAAAAACATAAAAAAATTATAGTAATAATAAGGAAACGATTCTACGTAGGTCTTTTAAATTAAAAATTAATTATTGAGAGATATTGGTCTAGATTCGTCCGCAATTGATGCGAAAGTGTTGCTAGTGGTTTCATGTTACTCTAGCTGTGTTCGTTAGAGATCTCTGCAAATTTTATTTAACAAATAATAAGTTTATAAATAATAATAATACTGGTGTTATAATCCAATATAACGGAGGCATATTTGTTAAATGTTGTTAAATTTTCATTTTTTTTTTTAATTGAGTTTTTAAGGAAAAAAATATGGAAATTTCGAAAATTCTTTTGGCAATGAACGCCAAAGCCTTAATAATTGCAATACGAATAAAAAAATATAATATTTTTGTAAAATTTTCGATATTTTCCAAATGTGTCTTCGTTAATTATCCAGAAAAAAAAAACCACAACACATGAAACACGAAAATTTTTAAATAAATAAACATACACAAATATGTACACTGGATAATTTTTTACATTTAACGATTGGAAAAGTTTTGTATTATAAACGTTTCCTCCAAAAATCATTCAATTATAAAAGGATTTCGACAACAACAAAAAATAAGCGCCTATTTTGGTCTAATTATAATTTCAATAATAATAATAATAATAATGAAGTTGAACAAATAAATAAATCAGCAAATATCTGACTTAATAATAACGTTTGTTGTGTTTTTAATTTTGGACAAAAATAATGGCTCAATGTATAATTATTGCCTTCAACAATGCAAAATGGATTTATTATATAATAATAATAATAATAATAATGAATATAGACAAATAAAACACCAATTTCCTTTCAAATAATTTTCTTATTTTTCTAGTAATAATAATAATAATAATGGAAAAAGGCAGAAAAGTTTCGACCATATTTGCAATAAGCATTTGAAAATTTTTTAAATAATTCCGCTCTGCTTTGCATTGTTGTAATTGTTGTTGACGTTTGTAAAAATAATTTTAAAACCAAAAATCTACTCAAAAAAAAAAAATTAATTACAAATATATGATGATTATATAATTGTTGCTAGTGCTAGAATTGTTGTTGTTATGTATTCAAAAAGGAAAAAAGGGAAATAGTTGAGAAATTATATATTTTTATTTAATTTACAGTATGAATGATATTATGATGAATTTTTCTGATCAAAACAGCAGAAAAATCAATAAATTCGCCATTCGTATGACTGAACAAATGTCTCTTTTTATTGTAATTTAGATTTAAATTTAATGAAAAAAAAGAAATAAACAAAATGTTGTTATTAGTGTAAATATATAATCTATTAATTATAAGAAATTGAAAAACGACTGGTTGGATACCAGATTTTTTTTTTATTATAAAAATAAAAGGCCACTTGTAATAATAATATTTAGAGAATAGTAAATGTTTAATAATTTATTTTGCCATCATGATTTTGAAATATTTGGTCAGATATTTGCGATAAATTCTCTAAAAGTAATTATAGATTTTGAAAGTATTTTTGTGGAAACGTTCTATGATTGTTTGTTTCTCTTATAAAAAAAAAAATGAGAGAATTACAGGATTAACTAGAGGTATAAGGGATGATAACAACATATTTACACATACACACTACAAAAGCAACATATAAATGATATAAAATGAATAAAAACTTTATCTACATTAAGTCCCAGACAAAAAAAAAAATTATTAAGTTAAGGTTGAAAGTTTTTTTATTAGTGAAACAAAAAAGTATTATAAATATTGAAAAAAAAAACAAAAAAACGATTAAATAAAAAAAATTCAAACAATTATTGTTTAAATGTTTAAATAACAATAATAATTGATATTTAAATTATTTGATAGAACAGTTGACAATAAAATGCATTTCGGGAGAGATCGAAATTTTATCAAATTCAATATGAAAACTTCTTCTTCTACTAGAAACCCATCTTTTTTTTCTCAATCAATTCTTATTCGTAAAATAAATTAAAAACTCTCTAGAAATTGCTATAAATCTAATATTTTACATTTAAATTTCCCACCAAATCTCCACATACAGTTTTGCAATCTTGCTAAAGCAAAATATCCCAAAGATCTCAACAAACTGCATAGAAACTATTATAAATAGATTTTCCCAATTTTATCACTAATATATTGGAGATTTATCACAATAGCCACAATTTGTTGTAAACAATGCTCGAATTCCGGCAAAATTCCGATAAATGAAAAACTATAATGCTACAGATTTTGACGTTTCTGAACGAGCATAACCTCAATAAACAATGCTAAATTTATATGAAAAATCTCTATTATTTATATTACTGTTACCCGGAATTTTATCAGAATCATGCAGTAACGATAAAAACAAACAATGTTTATCACAACGTCATAATATTTACACTAAAGGTGAGTTTTATGGTATTTATTCACAATATAATAAATTGAGGTTATGTTATTTCCAGATAGTAATACGAAATTGTTGAAATATATTGAATTAATTGAAAATGCCGACAAAAATTATGTACACTGTAATCAAACGAAGTGTAACTGTTATTTGGATGTTATACGGAATGATTTAAAACCATTCAAAAAAACTGGAATAACAAAACAAATGTTGGATACTCTGAGAACAAAGTCAATATTTTTCAATATTATTACCGTTTATTTGAAGTTTTTTTTTTGTAGGGGCACTAAATATCAAATTATAAATAATCGCTTATATCGCGATAAAAATTGTATGTTTCCAGCTCGTTGTAATGGTATTGAATATTTTTTATTGAAATTATTATCAAAACTACCCAATATAGAATTTATAATTAATACAAGAGATTGGCCGCAATTACCAAAAACTTACAATATATTTGGTCCTATATTTTCATTTAGTAAAACTAAAGACTATTACGATATTATGTATCCGGCTTGGTCATTTTGGGAAGGTGGTCCTGCAATTTCTTTATATCCTACTGGTATTGGACGTTGGGACCAACATCGTACAATTTTAGGTAAACTTGGTAATAAAACCAAATGGGATGAGAAAATATCGAAAGGATTCTTCCGTGGTTCACGTACAAGTTCTGAACGGGATCCGTTAATCCTATTGTCAAGAGAGAAACCGGAACTTGTCGATGCCCAATATACAAAAAATCAAGCATGGAAATCCGATGCCGTATTTATTTGATTAATTTTTTTTTTCTTTCAATAAACAGATTTTTATTGATTCCTGTTTTAGGATACGCTACATCAACCACCAGCAAGTGAAGTTCCATTTGAAGACCATTGCAAATATAAATATTTATTTAATTTCCGTGGCGTAGCTGCTAGTTTCCGTTTTAAACATATTTTGTTATGTAAATCATTAGTTTTTCATGTTGGTAATGAATGGTTGGAATTTTTCTATCCATTATTAAAACCATGGATTCATTATATTCCAATCAATTCAAATGCTAATGGGAATATTTATGAAGAATTATTGGAATTTGCACGAAATCACGATGATATTGCATATAAAATTGCTGATAATGGTTATAATTTAATTTGGAATCATTTAAAATTAACAGATGTTGAATGTTATTGGAGGAAATTATTGAAACATTATGCGAAATTGATGAAATTTCAACCGGAATTAGATCCAAATCTAATCGAAATCAAATGAACTAATAATTGGATAGTGATTTGAAAAAACAAAAGAGACAATAATTCGACAATAATTAGATTTAATTACTAGGTGATAGGTGGCTGTATTTCTATAAATTTGAAGCCATCTGTTGATAATTGAAAAGCATTTAATATTTATAAATGAAATTTTTATTTATTAGAAAGTTATTGATCAAATTTCGGCAATAATATCTTGTTTTGAATCGATTCCATTGCCGAAATTCAATTTATTGTTTACCAAAAGAAAACAAACCAATTTATATAAATCATTATTAAAAATAAATAATATTAAAGGAGTGCATCAATTTCGATGTTACTATCGCTACCATATAAAAATTCATACATTGAACCAGCCAATTCATCAATTTCACCATCAGCTTTTGGTAAATTCATCGATTTACCTTGTCGTCTCAATTCAATTTCACTATCGAATTCTTCATCCGTAACACCGGCATATTTCTCACGTACATCTTTCATAATACAAGCTTCTAATTTTTTATGTTTGTAGCATTTGAAGAAGAACATTGGACGAACCAGTTCACGTGATAATGGCGAACGGTCACGTTTCACTTCCGGAACACATTGCTGGAAATTAATAAATTCACTAAATAATAAAAATTTCAAACAATTACGAAAATTTAAAATACCGAAAATTGTTGACAAAAAGTGACACCATCTTGCATATCTCGTCGTAATTCATCACCAATTGGCAAATTACTAATACGTTCACTGATTTTTTGGAAATTCGGCTCCAAGTTATTATCTAAATAGCCCAATTCTTGCATGACACAAGTTATATTCCGGACACGGCCACTTAAACGTGATGTTAAAACGTCTAGTTGCGCTTTGATATCCATATCACGCTATAATAATCATAATTATTATAGTAATTTTATTGTTACTTTTAGAAGTATCGACTTACCGAAACTCTATTCGAATAATATTGAGGAGATATTAATGGAAAAGCGTATGATGGATATTGTGGGGCTGGTTGTTGTGGAAAATTTGGATAAAATAAAGGTCCTTGATATGCTGGACTTGCAAATTGTTGATTATAAAATGGATATGGTCGTAATATCGGATTCTATAAATACAAAACAAATTAGAATAATATAATTATTCAATTTCATCAATTACTGTTGGTCTATAAGCTAGAATAGCTTGATGTAGTTTTTCGGCATCAAAATTCGGTTGTTGTTGTTGTTGTGGTATGTTCGGATATAAGGAATTCGATGGTGATTGTTGGTCATCTGCTTCAGGTTTTTGTGGTGGATTTTCATAAGCTGCACATTTAGCACATGCCATTTTCATTTCTTTACGTATCAATTTAACAACTTCCGGTCCAAAACAACTTTCATAAATCTAGAAAATCATCAATTATATTAATTAAATGATAGAAGAAACAATTATTTTTACCTTCATCATTGCGTATTTTTTCAAAAATTTATCTTCACTACCTTGAAATGAGGCGGCACTTAAAATAATCGCCGATAAAATTGTTATAATCATCAACTTCATTTTGATTGTATCGCTGTAATTTAAAAATAATGAATGAATTAATCGATCAATAATGAATGAATTTATTTATAGTAAAATTTTGTTTATTTATTTATTGATTTATAGATTGACAAATTTTAAAGTGGGTTAATTAATTTCGTTGCATCAAAAAAAAAATTAATCAATTTTCTTTAAACAAAAAAAAATAAAAAAACAAAACAGGTATTCATCTTTAGGTCGTTGGACTTTTCTTTTATTAGAACTTTAACGGTCAATTTGTTCAAACAAACATTAAAATTACTACTTTTTTTTTCCAAAAAGGTTTTTCGTAATTTTTTTCTGTTATTTTCCGATATTCATTCATAAAATTTATTACACAATTATTAGTTTATTTATTATTGTTATATCTATAAATATGAATGGATTGCATAATTGCTTCGATTGTTTCAATAATATTATTGTATAAAATTTTATTAATAATTTATAGTCAAGAATATAAGGATGATTGCTGGATACAGTAGAACCGGTTAAATGTTGGTTTCATACTCATTATTTTTTCTAATTTATAGAACAATAATTATATGTTGTTGCTCAGGATGTTAAATTTATTAATTGATTGCGTAATATAATCGATTATAACAGCTTGAAATAGTTTATAAGCAGAAGTTGTTGTAGTTCATTTTAAATAAGAAATATGACCCAGAATATGGAACCATATATGGATGGTCTACAGGTCACTTATATGTACGGATCAATTTTATTTACATAAAATAACTGTAATAATAATAAAAAGAAAAAAATCAAGAATTTCCTATAATTTTTTTCCAGATTCAAATTATAAGATACGTCTTGAATGTACTGTTAAAAGTCCTAAATTAATATAGAATCAATCTGTTATCAATAAAAAACCACGTATAGCACGTACATATTTATACATGCTACTATGCTACCGTTAGTTGTTGACATAATTTTTTAGTTTATGGCACTCATAATTTTCGCACATTTCGATTCAACCAAATTATAAAAATGATAATAATAATATGGAGAGAAGATTTGGATTGAATTACATTCCACATAAGATAACTGGTTGATTTTGGAATAACAACAAAAATTATACACAATTCCAATTACCATAAAAGGACCAATTCACATGGTTAATAAATACCGTTATTATTGTCTCTATATATATATTTTTTATTTCTATATTCGATAATTAAATATTGACAAAAAATTGAAATCTTACCAATTGATTTGGTGATTGATCGATGTGGAAACTGTAATTAATTTAGTTAGAAATACGATAGGAATCTTATCTGTCAAGGTTACAACAGTTTATGGTCCTCCACTTTATAACAAACTCTTTATATATCCTATGCCACCACTTCTTCTTTTTGTTGTTATTGTAAACTGCAAGAACAAGAATTGAAGAAGAACAACTACTTGAATTATAGATGATAATTGTAGAATTTCCACATTTTCAGGCATCTATCTTCATCTTTCTATATAATTTTAGATAAAAATCATCATCATCACTAACAACAGTTCAAAAGACGACATAGGTACATTACTATCATTATTAAACCGAAGATTCTACAAGATCTGAACGATCATAATAATAATAATAAACGAAGATAACTGATTCTTATCAGTTGTTATTATAACTATAATTAATTCAAATGAATACAGTATATGTTCGGTGTTAGGAAATTAATTTAATTATTCTTAAGATAAGTTAATGCAATTTCATTGATAATAACTTGCACTTGTTCAATTGTAAATTGGATTTTCGATAGAGATCGTGTATTTTAAATTTTGATGTAATAAGCTGTTTCAACTCGTCTATAACGCTTTTTATAATTAATATAAGAAAAAACGGCACTACTCTATTGTTATTATTATTATTATTATTATATTTAATAATTTCTCAGCAAACTATTGTATTTTCAAAATTGCAATCGCTTATTGTTGTTTAAAATTAAATTTTTTTCGAATCAAATTAACAAATCCTAATATTTATCCCGTTATAACTGTGATATTATCTGCTAATAATCAGTTATCGATTGTATTGATTTATTTTTGTAGCTTTTTAAATTTTCCACACACTAATAAGTATATATGTACAACTTATATAAATAATTGATTCGTTTATTTCTCGAATTTTTGAATGTTAATTTACTTTATTTATTTAATATAAATAATGAACACTTTAGTTGAATCTGTTTTACAGTTAAGTCAATTATAATTTAAATATTATTAATTAATTTTGAGGACGATTATAAATCAAAAAAAAAAAAATCAATATTTGCTGTGTTTCCAAGCATTTTCTTTGATATTTAAACAAATTATATTCATAACTCAATAATGTATAGACACAGTTAGTTCTAAAGTTGGTTCACCATCAATTCGAATGGATATATAATGAGTTTTGTATTAAAATTCGAAATATTATTTTGATAATACAAATTATTAAATAATATTGATTTAGTCAAGACTCAAACCACTTCTAAATTAAGCTTGCGCTAACAGTTACGGGAGGACGCTATTAAAAAATTATTAATTTTAAAGTAGGTAACTGTTATGATTCAAATTCTAGCGTAACGTGTATATTTAATTGCCTATATTAAATGAGTATATAACGCGTGTCTTGACGATGGAGCCGCAACTGTTAGACCACAAAAACGATCAGATTAACGAATGAGTGCTTTTAATTGTTCACAAATTGGTCAACTGGAATCCGCAATTGCTCACATTATTAATTGATTATTGAATTAATTAATAATAATTAAAATTACAAAAACTTTTTCGCCTATCGAAAGAGAAACTCAAAGTTAGTATAGAATATTCATATTTGAGTGAGCATGGGCGCAATTAACGACTTGAGCCCTCCTTACAACGTCGTAATATTTGAAATTTGAGATTGTTTTTCCCGATATTTTCCAAGTGAAACATATTTAAAATTTTATATGATTGAAAAGGGCATGAAAGTACTACCAAATTCAACGAAAAAAAAATAGGTTGCCATTTAAAAAAAAGTTGTCGATGACCTCTTACCATATGAAATCAATGAAACGACAGGAAACTGAAAGAAGGCTCAAAATATTTGTTGAAGTCAGAATTGGTATATCTTTTTGGGGTATTTTTTAAAAAAAACTAATCGTAATGGAATTATTGAATTTATGCGTTACTTATATTCCATACTGTATATTAAATTTCAGCAAAAGTAATTAATTGCATTACACTCAATTAGGAGAATGTCTATTTTATAAGATGTTTTCTATGAACTATGTGAATTATTTAAAATAGTAATAATCAGTCCTATACGCTTTGTCGGTATTGGGACCAATTGGGACATTTACTTCAATTTACCTCATTTCCCCGAAAAATGTGACAGATATAAACAAATTATCGGTATAGTGAGTCTGCTATAGATTTTCTACTAATATAGGGTATTATTATATTATCTAAATTATTTGTTTGCTGGAACCAATTGAGAGTAGTCCTTATTTTTACAACATTGTTAGTGATTGGTCAGTAGTGATTTATTTCTCTCTTTTTATCACTAACCAGTTACCCGATATCACAGAAGAACGGTTATACCGGATGGCTATCTAACCGGGCGCTAAGTTTTACCCTTACAAAATTCATTTCAGCGCGGCATTCCAAACAGATTCTCCGGGAAATGGTAACGAAATTTGAAAATTGGGTTCTTTATTTTTATAGATAAAACCTTGTTCTATCATTTGAAAATAGTTTCATTCGACTATTTCAATTGATGGATCAGAGTTTTTGCTAAAACGGAAAATAGTTTTAATCAAATTTTAGAGTAATTAACAATTTTTTCAAAAATCAGTTTATTTTAAATTGTAGGGAGTACTTTTCCTCAACATATCAGCTAGCGATATATTTGCTTCATCTTTTACAATGGATGTAAATTATTTTGAATTATAACCAATGTATTATATTACTATAGGCGACCGATAGTAGTTCAGTGGAGCCTTGAATAGATTTGCGAGCTGACAACCTTTAGTGTAATCTATCATACTGAAATATTGACAATTTTGCATCACATAATCCAGTTAAACTGTAAATAGTCATCAACTTTGTAATTTCAAATAAAAAACTCCAGATATTCTTGTATTTTTAGATTCTGCAATGAATTCGAAAGTGGCACCGCACCTCATTACTTTTGACCTGCAATGTCTTGGTCTTCGAATATAATAAATATTTTGAAAATTTCGGCAATTGCTGGTCATAACCATAATGAAGCTATTTGCTAAAAACAATAATGAGAATTAATTGGGAGGAAGGTGTTATGGGATGGTCTTAATATTTGCGAAATCTGATTTAGAAAAATATAGGGCGATTATAAATTAAAATTAAATATGCCAAGAAATAGAAAATCTCATACAGTACTCTATAAGACTTATGAATTAAACCGTTTTTCCACAATTTACAATTTTTACTCTAATAATCCAGTAATATGAATTTTGTCAAAGACGGGGGCCACGTTTGTGAAGTTTAAGGATTCGAGCTGTGGCATCTGATGACTATTTTAGCGTTGAAATGGTTCATCTATAGATGTTCGGGAAATATGGAACCTCATCATCATAATTAATTTCGATTGTCAATAAATATGTAGCTCGTTTGAGTGTTCCATCTCGTAGCAGTATGTGCACAACTTTTATCTTGGAAATGTTCATTTCCAAAATGTCTCAGAAAATGTCAACTTTCCGGGAACCTCGTTCCATATAACATTTTACTCACGTTTACTGTGCGTTGCTCATCTACAAGCATATTGTGTCTCATAGTGCTTTGTAATTGGAAAGCGTAATGCACAGATATGAGATCTACTAATTGAAGTAGCAAAGGTGTAACTGCGAGTGATACGAAATTGTAAATATTTTAGTATATTTCATAATAACAAAATTTTAAGTCTCAATTTTATCTGTTTTGTCTTGAAAATTTTGGGTACTATCATCGAGACGCTCTGAATAGTTCAAATCCTAGTAGGCAGCACGTCACAAATTCTGCCAATGTAAGCAACGTTACCGTTTCGAATTGAAACTAGGAGACTCTTGTGTATAATTGGTTGCCTATAATACAGAACCAAAATTATTATTCATAAAAATTTTTGGGTATGTACTTTCAATATTATTTGTATTTATATCTTCATTTCGAAGACAAATCATCGGGTGGTTTTTTTTTCCAAAAAACAAACTACGTAATAAAATTCATTTCATGCAAAACTGTATAGTGATAATTTTGTTATTTATTTATTAGAAAAAAAATATTAATTATATAAGATTATCATATTTTCTAATATCCTGATAACAGTATTTGTGTCTATACTTATATGTTGACGATGATAAAATTAGGTAGTCATCACTAAAATAAAGCTCACAAATCTCAAAGTTGATAATTAAAAAAAAATATATATTAGTCATTTATTTTTCTATTTTGTTGTTGTTTTTTTGAAACGGTTTCAGGATATTTCAGCAGTTTTCAGCGAATTAATTAATAAAAAGTATTGGCATTTACACGATAAACAAATCGAGTGAATTGTAAAAAAATCGATAAACATCATAAATATGAAATGATATGTAATAGAAAATTTCGTTATTGATTGCTCAAATTGGAAATTCATCAATTAGAGAAATAAATAATGAATAAAAATTAAAAAAAAAATATCTTTATATTTAATCTTGCAACTATACTAATATAAATTTATTAGTTTTGGCAAATTTCCCAAAAATTCAACAATCTAGAATATTTATTATAGGAAAAACTGTTAGATAATAGACAATCCTTTTTTTTTTGTCAATAATAAATTTATTCTTATTGTAGCCCATCATCAAAATTTTTATTATTATTGATGGCAAATAAACATTTCAAAATGCAAAAATTCGAAAAAGTCGTTTTTCTAGTAGAAGTCATAAATCTTTTTTTGTGAAAAAGACAAACAACAAAAAGTCTAGTTTGCTACCGTTTACAACAACATCTGGAAATAGAGATGGATAGATAAATAGACCAAAAAGAAATAGGAAAAAATATAGAAAGATTTTTCATATATAAGAACGGTTAACATTACGCAAAAGACACCAACATTTTTTTTCTTCTTGTCTTTCGATCTTAGGTTGTAACAAATTAGAAAACATTAAGAGAAAAATAGAAAGATTAAAGCGACTGGGAAGATGATAGAAGAAAAAAATCTGGGTTAATATCCTAATGTTGTATAAATAGTTCATCTAAAACAAATAAAAAAATAGAAGAAATTACGAAATATTTCGACGATATATTTTAATTTTAAGGAAAGTCAACAAATAGAAAAAAAATCAAACACCAGGAAATCGGGATGGTATTCGATATTTTGCTTCATCTTTTTTGTTTTGTTTTTTTTGTTTTTAGTTTGTGTGTGTATCTATTCGAATAAATAAATCAAAGTCAAAAATGATTTCGCGGTAGAACATACCAACAAATCTTTAACCGTAACCATTGACACTACATTTACTTTTTTTGCGTCTTATTAATAAGCCCTCGAATAAATGATGGATTCTTTAAAGGAAACAGCCCCAAAATTGATGGACAATTAAAGTAATTTCTAAAGCGAAACTTGTGCGGCTTGTAACAGATCAAATTACGACAACCTTGCATTATAGAACCAACCAACCAACCAACTAACAACAAAAAAATGTTCAAAGTTTGTTAGCTCCTTTGAGCACATCCTCTTCCTTTTCCACATAAACATATCCATATAACATGTGCTTGGTACGAATTTTTTTTCGAACCGGGTATCTTTCTATATAAATGTCCAAACATTAGTGATGAGAGTGGATCGTTTTCACACCGCTTGGAATATCCAGATGGAGCAATTCTATCGATATTTCCTAATTATTTTCTCCGTTTTCTTCTTCTTTTTTTTGTGTATTAGCCTCTATTCTATGTGATATTGTCAATTTGACCATAAAAAATATTGCCAATAATTACAAAAAATCGACTCGTTTTGTGTTTGAATCGATCCTATAGAGTATAGAGGAGGGTGGTGGTCGGTTGTTGAGAATTTATTACCAGACGTTTTTTTGTGACTTGAATAATGGAACGTTTTCACTTTTTCATCTCTTTAGAATTTCTTTTTCTTTTTCTTTTTTTTTTTTGGAGATTTTTAGGTAATAATGTGCAATGACCGGTCCGGCTTTTTGTGTGTATTTTTAACAATATAATAACGGGACGAATGGTGGATGTTTTGCGCAAAAATCTGGGACACAACATAACAACAACAAAAAAAGAGAAACCAAAATTGAGAGAAAAAAATTATGGAAAGTTACATAATTCTTCGAAATATTTAGGGGGTAATTTATTTTAATTATTATTATAATATAGAAAAATTGTACATACAATTAGTTAAATGGCTTTTTAGAAAGTTTTAGCATTTTTACAATTTTCCCTATTTAGAATTTTTATATCTATTTTTTTTCTTCTAATTATATTATTTTTAACGATTGTTTGTTAATTTATTTGGAAAATTCTTTCTGTTTCACTTCCAAATTATTTTTTTTATAGATCCAATATAAATTTATGGTGCCTTAAAAAAATCAAAAGATAAAAAAGATAAATATATAAACAATTAAAAGATGGACGATAAAAATATAGCGAGACCGAAATAAAAATGTCGTCTAAACTAAAAAAAATTTATTAATAATTCCAAGATTTTCTTATACAAATCGTAGTTCTAAGTAATAAAGAATTATTCTTTAAAGAATTATTTTTTCATAGAATAATTATTCTATGGAGTAAGAGAGTTTAATTAAATTGTCGTTGGGATGCCTGAATTATTTTTTAAGGTTCTCTTTTCCGAATAAATGGATACGTATCCATTTATTCGGAAAAGAGACAACCTTAAAAAATTTGAGATGTATCTCAAATTTTTGATATAAACAATTTATTCTTTGATGATAATGTTTTATTGTGAAAAAATTCTCGGAAAATACTAACAAATTATCTGATAGTTTACTTTAGTGTAAAAATTGAGCCAGGCAAAAAAAGTTGATTCTTCACAGATTGACCACGAAAAAAGTGCAATGTAGTAGTTAGACGATAAGTTTCGTTAAATTTTTTCAAGAATTTTCTTCCTTCATTTCTCCACCTCTTTTGATTTTTCCACGTTTTTCTTGTT
>JAZBGX010000993.1:8770-22461 GCA_037414775.1 Zonitis immaculata | reverse complement strand
AAAAAGTTTTACTAACTGGAAATTGTATGTATCATTAAAATATAGAATCATTATTATATTTATTACAACTGAAACCGGAAGAAATACGTTCTTGATTTCATAATATCCCACAATAGTTCTAATAATAAATACAACAAATTATCTTCGAAATAATTATTATAATTATGTACCGTGTAAAGTAATTTATTATTTGTTTTTTTCTATTATTACTCAAGTTAATAAAAAACAAACAATAAACGAGAGTAATTTTTTTTTAATATCGCAAAAACTGACTGTAGAATTTAATAAAAAAGAATGAGAGAATCAAATTTCGTGACATCTATCAAAGCTATATGTATACACGTTTTCCATATCAAATGACCATATATTTCCAACTGAGATAAGGGAAAAAATCAATATTCAGATTTTGATGGAATAACAAGTTTATATTTGCAAAAGAAGTACATCGATACTAATAGAGCGCTTGACGAGTCGTCACAGTACTTGTCGATGTATGTGTACATCCAACAATCACAATTTAAAAATAAAAAACACATCATACTACTGGATAGGTGCAGTAAGATTTTTATCGTTCATGGTTTGAATTAGTTCGGAATAAACAATAAACTTTTAGTTTCGGTTCTCTGTTCGCGATCTTAAAATTATTGACAAATCAAAATATGAAACATGCCACTCGTTTGTTTGATAGTAGGAGATCATAAGTTGGTTGGCACCTTGGGTTACGGCAAGACAGTTGCCAGTGGCACTTCGTACCCTCCCTATACGGGGCACTGTATATTTTTATGGATAGAGATTTGCAATAGAATTCTAACGCATCTTTATCTTAAACAAATGAAATTAAAATTGCACTATATTTAGAGATAGCGTTGAAAGAATATTTTATTTTAATAATTCTTCAAATAAAAGTTTGTTGTTTTTTTTTTTTGTCAATCAAATTATCATTTTAATCTATTTCTATTTGTATATAAATGCGAATTTATTGACATATTAATAAAGATAAAGTTGCATATAGATAAATGGATATTTCAATAAATGCGGAAATGCATTTATTAATTTGTCATAAAATGATAATAATTCATTTCCAGATTATAGCTATTTTTTTTTTTTATTTATCAAACCTCACAATTGAACTCAAATATCTGTTAAAACATTGTGATTTTTTTTTCTTTTTCGTTGTTCTAATTTCTCTATCTCTGTCATTATTATTATTATTAGAAATATTGTTGAGCAATATTTTTTTCCCATATAGTAATTTGATTATTCTGATGGCAACGGAAAAAGCAAATTCGTAATCAATCTCGATTAATAAATCACAGAATTAAATAAATGATTTGCAAACGAATAGATTTTCTTCAAGAAAAAGTACAACAACCAAAAAAGGAGAACGTTATAGTAGTAGTGTACCGTTGAGAATTCGTAAAACAACAAAAACCCATCCAAATGTTAATATACAAACAAAATTTAACGTTTTGGTTTTTTTTTAAAACTCGAAAATTCCCATTACGCACAGGAATCGATTAAAAAACTAAAACAAACAAAAAAAAAACAGAAGAAGAAGAACCGATTGAATTCTTGGCAAAATTTCAATTTTATTTTTTAGCTAGATTATAAAGTAAAATATAAAGTTTTCTTTTCGCCTCAATATTTTATTAAAATATCAAAATAGTTTACAATACATATCCCTATACATACTTGTATTATGGATATTTCCGTAATTTCTAACAAGTTCAAGGCTGACATTCATTCAATTGAAGGCTAACAATAATAACAATGAACATTAAAATTCATATTCATATCTCTTTTTATTTTGTGACTGTCTTTGGATTAATAAAAAGAGTCCGTTGAATAGATAATTTCCTCAAATTAACAGTTTATTTTAATGACAACAACAACAGCAGCAACAACTGATTAGTTTGATTGGTGTATAATGAATTTTTTTCGCTTATTTGAAATTTCTTGAAAGCAATAAACGATCAATGATCGATTTAATGATTTCGAACTTATTCTAAATAGTGTAAATAGTCTAGTTTTTGAACAAACAGATATATAGAAAGATACAAAGAAAGAGAGAGAGAGAGAGATAGGACTGACGATATCTGTATAGAATAGGGGATGATCCTTAAATTAAATACTTGAGGGGTGAAACGTAAACAAACCATCATAGCAATTCTAATAAGTATAGAGGACGTCCAAAGAGATGAAAACGTTATACGCTTTGAAATCGACAACTAAAACCAAACTAATGCCATATTATATCAACCTATCTGGTATGATGGTTTTCAATATTACGAAGAATGAGAATTTTCACAATTTTTCCAATATATTTTCATTGCGAAAAATGATTTCTTTTTATATTTTTAAGAATTTTAATGATTCAAAATAATTTTATTTCGGCTGAAAATTAGAAATTTCAGGACAGAATAATCGTTTAGCACTGAATTTTCGAAATTTTCCAAAAAAGAAATTTCTAGTTATGAAAAATGTGCAAAATGAAAAATTAGAAGGTTTTATCCGAGTGATTCATCGTTCTCCTATAAAATTTAGGAATTTTTCCATTCTATTTTTCCAGTTGAATAATAATAATAATAAATTATTTTATTTATATAATAAATATAGTTCGGTATTATACTATTTTCCAATAATAATGCAATGTTGTTGTAATAGAATTATGTCCATAATATCTATACCTGGCAATATAGGTATAATATCATAAAATGGAATAATTGCATAGGAACTATTCAATGGATCATGGTGGAACGAAACGTGTAGCTAATGTGCAGAAAATTGCACCGTGACATTATACGCATCAAATCATATCTATATATTTATTACTGATTCTTTCATTTTTTAATATTTTCCATTGTTATTTCATTTATTTCCAATAAGCCTTTGGAAATTTTCGAAATAGAAGGAAAATAGAAACAAGAATTTCCTGCAACTTTACTTGATCTTAAATATAACGATTAAATTTCATTTCATTCCATCCAACATCCATCCTGTCTTTTGTATACTTCCACTTTATTATTATTATTGTTATTATTATTATTTTGTGTAGTTTCTATTGTTGTCAAAATAAATTGTACTTACAACAAAATAAAAAGTATTAGCAATCATGAAATAATGACAAATTCTATAAAATTCACCGTTACCATTATTATTATTATTATTGAATTAGGATTTGTTATTTTTCCTGCTAAGTAATACTTTCCTATAATAATTCGTCGATAATGATAAATTAATTGAAACGAATTGGTCCCTCAATATTAATTAAACATTAAGTTGTTAATAAATTGAATCAATATCCGATTTTAGTTCTATATACGTATACAACGTCCTATATCCAACTGATTTAATTGCTTTTATTATTGTCGTCGTTGTTGTTTCGCATCCAATTTTGAATTTCTATAAATTAAATCGATCAATTAATTAATTAATTGAATTAATTAATTTATATCCTTCAATTTTATGTATATAAGGTATCTATTGTGTGGGTAGATTTAGTGGTGTTTTGCATATTGATTATATACGTTTTATGGTTATAATATGAGAGAGAAGAGATCAAGAAGAGATGAGAGAGCGTTGTTTCTTAAGTGTAATTAACGTTGTCTTCATTACACGTTCCACTTATTCTAGGGGATGAGAGAGAGAGAGAGAGAGAGAGAGATCATGATTGGATTTCGATATTTATTTTATTGAGAATTAAATTTTACTTTTTTTTTGGAAATATTCTGGTATTGATTGATTGTTTTTATTGAAAGTTTGAGCATTTCCAGCACTTTTCCAATTGGTTTTATTGAATCACTAATTGTCTACAAAAAACTAGAAGGATTCCGTTTGGTTCTTTTTTTTTTGTTTTGTTTGTAAACTTGCCAAGGAAATTTGAAATAGATTGAAAATTTACTAATTTCTTGGGAAAAAAAAACTTTAGAGAAACACGATCGATATGAAAATGAGTGAAAAACTTTGGTATTGTTTGTTTCGTATTTTCTTCTATAAAATATAATTTTACTTGAAAAAATAAATAAATAATGTTTTTATTTGTAATGGAATTGTATTCAAATTTGAACGTTTTTCACAAGTTTCCTCTAAACTTTCAGGTTTTCTCATTCAATTTATGAACTTTTCTTTTAGTTTAGAGAAATAAAAAAATAACTTTTATTCTCAATTTAATATTCTATTTGATAAACGAGAAGAATAAGAAATTTCGGATAAAAAATGAAAATTTGTATTGTAAGTAAAACTATAGTTCTAAAGCGGTTTTTGACTAGTTCCACGAATAGAGAGCTAGAACCAAAGAGTTATACAATTCCGAACTACTTCACTAAAGATCTTACTGCACTTTTTAAGTAATAAGGAGCTCTTTCGTGATTGGATCCGTAAAAATAGTTATTGTTTCTCGTCTTAGTCCTGCATACGCACTTAGACGATCCTGTAGCAGTGCTCGCATATAAATCAATCATTAGTTTACACATAGTTAAGATTAAATATAAATTAATAAAAAAAAAAAACCACAACGTTTAGATAGGCTCTCCAATAATTTCGATTGAATAAAACAATAAAAAAAAATTTTCTTCGTACAACTGCACAATTAACGCCTCATACAGACACACCTTCATATTTATGGTTAACCATAAATAAAGATGCTTGGGTTTGCGAATTGTTAAGAGGTGTGCGTAAAAGTTTTTCCGCACTATACTATTTATTTGTAATATATTTCATCCCTTTTGTTAGACGTTTTTATCTAGAAAAAAATAGAATGGAAATGACAATAATAATAACAATGGTAATCCCGTCCCACATTTTTTTAGGTTTTTTTTTCTTCTAATATATATTTAGTTTCAATATTAATCCATTCACCACAAAACAATTGTTTCTTTCCCGAACTAAATTTTTTTCCCATATATATATATACATATCTCTTTCCTTCTTTCTCTTTATCACCAATAGGTAGTATATTGGTTGATTATTATGGAGGTATAATGGATTGTTGAATTGATATACCGAAATTCGGTTTATTGTTATGTAACTTGATGGCATTTGACTGATGTACCAACCTATTTCCGGGCAATTGCTTTTTGTTTCCAATTGCTGCATCCGGTTCATGTATAATACATAGACTATACTAAACCGTGGATATAAGTCTATCTCTATCTATCCAGAGAATTGAATTTATGTTATAGTTATATATAGATTTTCTATTTGAAAAGGAGAACTCAATTTTCAAATTTGAATTTCTAAATTGAAGAAAATTGATAGATAAATGCTTCAATTACCATCATTATTATTATCATCATTGAAGAAAAAGAATGGATTTAAGTTGATCATTTTTGTTGTTGTTGTTGTTGACGTTTCAAAGTGCAATAAATCGCCCATTGTACGTACGTACGATGTTCAAGGTAAATTCATAAAAAAAATTCCACTTCAATTTAAATATTCATCATATTCAACAAATAATATTGAGAAAAGAAAAAATCGGTAGAATTCCATCCAAAATTAAATTACAACTGGATTTTCCTATGTAAGTGCGATTGAAAATTAATCAGAACAATCAACAAATAACAATAAATTTTCCCAATTTTTCTTCCAAATATTTATAAAGTTTTCTCATCCATTTAATTAACATTATTATTAATATTAGCAATTATTATCATTATCATCATTATTATTATTATTGAAACATGGAATTAGCATTACAATACTAATAGCAAAACATGATTCGAATAATTTCCAATATAGGTACCTATATACTAATGGAAATTATATCGACTGTTCGTCGCTCTAATAGAAATGCCACAATAAATACTATCGTTTTTTAATAAAATTAAAAATCCTACATTAAATTCGCTGATCGTGATCTTTATCTTCAGTAAAGTAGCATTCATAATGATACTGATGTGTTTATTTATTTATTTGTTATAAAAAGTATAATCAAAACAAAACAATCACGATCGTGATATTCATCTGGACAGTTAATTTTCCAGTGATCGCGTTCGATCATAATCTCTGTAGACACAATTTGATTTGTAATTATTTTCATATAATAATGTTGCTTTTCTAATGTTCATCCGGAAGAAAAAATATATGACTCTTCTTTATTTTCGGTTATTTTATTTCTAATCATTTTCACTGATAGTTTTAATAGATCAATACAATTACCTACTTTTTAAGTTCCTAAAATTTAAATGGAATCACCGACTACGATTGCGATCAGAATCAAGATTTTCTTCAGAATTATAGGTACTATTTCTTTTTATCACTCAGAACCCATCAATTTCTATTAAAATTAACCCAATTAAATATTTTTTTTCGTTAAAATTCATTTTAGTTTAAATTGAATCGTGAAAAAAAAATAAGCGAACGCATTTCAATAAATTAAGATTGTAATCGTTTTGAACGAGTAGTTCCTCAAACAAACAACAGGAAGTCGAGATTAGTATTTTTCCATTTAGATTCTTTTTTTTATCCAATAACAAGATAAAGAAATATCGTATAAAAAAAAAGAATGAATAAACATTGTAGATGGCAAATGAGATTGAGATTGGGATCGAGATTAGGATTTTTAATCCAATTTCCAATAATATACTTGTGCTTTTGAATAAATTTGAAATTGGTTGTATAATTGTTGATCATGAACGAACAACAAGATTTAGATCGCTATCAGGATTTTCTATAGAAATAGGAAGCGCTTGTTGTATTTCAATAAATTGCATGTAACTTAAAATTGAGATTAAGATAAAGATTATGATTTTATATAGAATTCTGATGTTTTCCCAATTTATCCAGAGTCCCAAAATTCAGATGAAGACCAAGATGAAGATTTTTTATAGAAAAGCTAGCTTCAAATAATTTACTGGGATAACAATAACAATTGTATCTTATAAAGGAGCTTCATTACAACACAAAAAAAAGACGAAGACCGACATCTAGATTTTCGATAGAATGGTATTTTTCTTAATATTTTTGATGGATTCCATTGTACGTTAAGTGAGCGAAAACGTTTCATCCAAAATTTAGACACTACTAAAAGTGTTAGTGTTTAGTGTTCTAAAATAGTCACTTTTGTTGTTTCTATTCTCTTATCCAATGAGAAATGAATATTTAGAATCGACAGTCGGTGAATTATCTATATTGTTAATAACGATTATAAACAGTTTTAGTTGTTTGCTATTTATCTGAGCTATAGAATTTGTGTTCCAACAACTAACAATCACATAGGATTAAAACCGATGCATCCTCAAACTGGTATATCTAAAATTTAAAATACCCACAAAGTGGGTATATAATCTTATAGTTAGTTATATGTGTGAAAACTAAAAGTAAACAAATGTTATAAGAAGAGACAAGAAGCTTGTTGTTGTTTGTTGTTTTAGAATAAGTAGTTTCCTCTACTTTTTCAAGTTCGCTTAAAACAGGATTATACTATTATAGCAAGATTGGATCATGTGATATATTCAACGACACAAGACCGAAGAAATAGAAGCAACAACAACAACAACAATAGTTTCTTGTTGCTATCGTGTTGTAGTTGTTGGAGAGGTCTAGGCTGTTGTACAATTTTCCTTTTATCGCTTCACTGAATCTTTATATCACAACGTTCAAGGTTCAATGAAAGACTACGACGAAACGAATATAGATGGATGAAAGAATATATGAGATATTCTCTGTATAAAGTATATGAAATTCTGAGATAAATCTCTCAATAATCATCACGCATAATCAAATATTTTGTGGGATGGATGGATGGATGAATGGTTGTTGCGGATAACAATTCTATAATAATGTACTTGTATGTTGTACAAAATAGAATATCCTCTATTATTATTATTATTATTTGTAGTACTGTTATAATAAAGACGTCAAAATTGATTAACAAGAACAACAAAACAACTACCATTCACATTAATTATGCGCATAATTTCAACGTAAAACTTGTAATACAGCCATTGTTCGACAAAATAGATTTCAAACAATATAAAAACAGTATAAAGTATTAAGTCATTAGTTACATAACTTGTACGATTATTATATTCCAAATGCGCTTCTTTAAGAAGTTTTACTACTTATCTTCTTTCTATTTTTCTTATATCTATAGTTACTTACTACCCAATAAATATTATAAATCATAACATTCAAGTTCGGCACAAATCCAATAATAATATAAGTTAGCTAAATATAATCGATTTTTATTGTTTTGAACTATTACTTTCGATACGTATGTGCAAAGTTAGGAATTATTCTGACAGGCTTAAAGGAACGTCATTGGAATAATGGTTTAGTTCTTTATAAGAATCGACTGGTTGTTAGGCATACTTTTGGTTGAAGTGTGAAAAATTCCGAAAATTTACTAGTACATTCTCATACAAGTGCGAGAATCATATATTTTACGCCCTCCATTAAATATCGTTCCAACTACAATTCCAATTGGTATATTACAAAAACGAGTTTTTCTCAATAAAGTATAATTTTTGTTATTTCGTATTATTTATGACAAACAGTGAATAATCGACACCACATGTTGGTACAACTATTTCTCCACTTTTAATTTGAACAGATTCATAATTTTATGGTTTTAATTGAATTTATAATTGCAGCACAATTCGCGGTTATAACTCTTTTTAAAATAAAATAAAAAATAGTTAAGATTTAAGATATTAATTTTTCTGATATATACACAATAGGGAATGATTCTTATGGAGAGAGAAAAAAAAATCACGAGACGACGAGAATTGTTCAAACGGCATGAAAAATATTTAGAACCAATCGAACGTTCCAGGAAATGAACATTGACGATGAAGAGACGCGGCTGCTGGAGGCGAATTAACGGGAAAACTACCGCCCCTGTAGTTAGTATATATGCGAACGACAAATATATGACAAAATTAACGGAAATAATACAGATGATGTTGGGTGAAAATCATATTTGCGAAAATGAAAGTTGTTAGTTGAATAAGTAAATATAAATTGTTGGGATTTATTTATAATGGGGTGAGTTTATAATTTAAAGCGGCGTCCCGATTGGCAGACGAATATTATCTCGGATATAACAGAGATTCTATGAAAATAATACAAATTATATTAAATGAAATATATGAGGAATTCAAAGCACATCATTGTTATTGTTATTAGACAATAAGTAGTTGTATATAACACGTGTCTTGTTTTACATGAAATTCAACAACCATACCGGCAAATTATTTTGCATAAAAGTATGCGACAAGTTTTAAAACCATATCGCTTATCATTTGAAACTTCACAACAAACAACAGCAATAATACAAAGAATTTGTTGGAGATTCTTTCAACGAAAAAAAAAGTATAATAAAAAAATTGAAGGAAAAACAAAACTAACAAGAACAATTACGATGATATTGATGATGATGATGATGATAAAATAGTTTGTTTAGTTGCGTGTAGATGAAAATCATATTCAAGTAGGTATTTTGTTTAACCAAAAACCAACATAAAACATATTTCAGTCCCTCTAAATTTTATTATCATGTTCTAAAAATTTGTTATAATATATTATGGCGAAATTGATATCAGTTTGTCTACTGGAGGAATGTAAATAAATTAAGGAATATAAACATATTATCCAATAACTGTCGCGCTCCATAATTATATTGTTGATTTTTGAGTTGACGAAAATTGATAAGAGGAAAAAATTGAGGATAATTTTTTTATTACCTATAGAAAATCGAAGATTTTACTCTAATATTGCGAGTTGTTGGAATAATTTTCTATTTTTTCCAACAACAGGATTTTGATTCAATCTCGCAATTGTATAGGGAAATTGTTTTAAAAAAATAATAATAATAATTTTCTATAATAATGTTTTTTTTTTGTTAAAATTTTGTGTTCGTAAACATTGCTTTGGAATAATCTGTTTCTGTGCTAAATTTTGATGTTTTGCAATAAACTTGCAATAAATCATATCGAGATTTCATCAAAATTCCGTCCATCTTTGATGTTTTTCCAACAAAAATTCTCAGATTATATCTATTTATATAACAAAATTTCATCAAAAATCCTCAACATAGTTTTGTAAATCTTAAATTTATCACAAAACAAATTTTATAATCTTATAAGAAAATTATTATTTATAAAAATAAATAAAATTTTCCAAAAACGATATACAAAGTCTTCATAATTTTCATTACAGTGGATAGGTACAGATATACGTGGGGCGCAATTTACGTACTTTCAACTATAAATAAAGTAGAGGCTGGGACGCACTTATTAGTCGAAAATTTCAGTGTAAAATACGATAAGTCATTGAAAATTTAATGTTCCAGCAATAAAAGCGAGTTGGGTCTGAATTGTTCCTAATTCCCCAAGATTTTTGAGATTTCCAAAAATTATTTGAGAAACTTATTGGTCAATTTCTGTTGTTTAACGTCAACATTCATACAACAGCTCGAATCGGTTAGGTTTTTCTTTTCCAAAATAACCATACTCAAGATTGGTAGTAAGTATAGCAAGACAACAAAATAATCGACATTTATATAAACATTTCTTCTGTCGTTCTATCTATCAAAATAAAAACCATTGTTGTTTTTTTTTTAGATTATAACAAAAAGCATTCTTCCCATTTGTGTCTATGACAACAATAGATTGTGGTCAACATTTCACATATATACGCATACAAAGTTTGTTCAGTTTTCTCTCGATATTTTAATGGAGAATACAAAAAAAAAGAAATTGAAAAAAAATTACCAGAGGTTTTAGAATTAATCCATTATATACCCACTTGTATTTTTTGTTGCTTCCAAATATTCTATTATATTATAATAAATCATCATAATGATGATGATAATAATTAATTGGGTGTTGAAAATTGTATAATTTATTCCGGGCAGCATCTTTCAATTTGTTCAAATTGAATCATTAAATAACCTGTTTCGAAAACTGTACCGGGGCTCTTATACTTTTATTTAATATATTGAAGATTTAATATTGGAGAAGAAAATTGATTAAGTTGACAGACAATTATCAGTAACCATAAAATAAATTGTTACAACATGATTGTTTTTTGTTTTTGTTTAAACGCAAATAAGGAAGCTACTGTCCAATGAATTATTATAAGGTATGAAGGTACCTATATTTGACTTCCGACTAACAAGCTATAATAGTTATAAAATGACTTGGAACGGGCTTATTAGTTTGAACAACGACTTTATACTCTTTACTGGTAGATTGTCGGTTCTCAAAGGAATTTATGTGGGAATTGTCAGAACAACTTAATTAAAATCCCGCATCTCGTTGGGATATGAACTCAATTATAATTTTATATAAGCAATAACAACAACAACAAAACAATTGATAAAATTTCAGTTCAAATATAGGGTGGTAGTGGTGGTGGTGGAAATCAGAATTATTTAGGTAAAACAAAAAACAAAAACACAAAGAGAAAAATAATTTAAATTTAAATTTATTCGTCGGAGACTTTTGTTAAATTGAATATTAATTTGAATAATCGTAATAATAATAATTATTATTTTCATCAAGTCGATGCGACTTGGTCGACCTGACCAAATCCTACCTTTTTATCATTTTTCTAATAATATTTCAAGCTTGCTGAATTTTCTTTTATAAAAAAGATGATTTATAAGGTTGAATTTTACAAAAATTAGAATAAATCATCGTTACATTGAAATTTTATCAAAATTTTATAATTACACCGATTGGAAATTCTCAACACAATTTTTAAATTTCTGAAATTTTCCACAGGAATGTTCCAGGAATTTCTTTCTGGTCAAAGAACTTTTTGTTCGGGATTGTTTAGAATTATAATCAACTTATTGTTAGAATCGATTAATTTCTCTCATTGTTAGATCTCATCAGAAAGAGCTAAAATTTCTTGCGACAATTCTGTGATCTTGACTTAAATTATTAAAACTCCGGTAATAATTAAAAGACAAACTATATAATGGAACAAATGATTTTCCACAAATTATTGTTTTTCTTTTTTATACAGTTTTACAAGAACAATCGATAATAAAAAATCAATATAATTCAATATACTAATTTGTTATTGTTATTATTCTCTTTATTTTGCATTATATATATATATATATATATATATATATATATATATATATATATATATTCGTGTCTAAATCTAAATTATATTATCATCGAGCCATAACGGCGGCGACCGGGAAAGGAATGTGCTCCTTAGGGAGATAATATATCCATCTATATTCTCGTGTATAAAGAAGAAAGAAAGAGAAAATGATGCATGCCATTGAAAATTTATCTTGAAAAAACAGAAACCGTAATTTCTAATTCTAATTAATTCATCGATCTATAAGTACTATTACATAATTCAACAATTTTATAAATGAATACCATTTAAAAATCTAAATAACTGATAAATGATAACATCAATTAGAATTTTGTAAAAATTTATCAAGAATCAGACAAAATTTGTAACTGTCAACTTTAATTATCAAATCGATCCAATTACACCCTGTATATGTAAACGAAGAATAATTATAAGGTCAAATCTGAATTAAGAATTGGAAATTGTTAATAGAAAAAAACAAACAAACAAACAACAACAGGATTACAAATCTTGTTGATGTTAATGGGGCGTTAGGATGAAAGAAGAGAACTGCGAGATGAGCGATTACAGCCACTAAAATTGGCATTAGGGGACCTACAGTTATATATTTAGCAAAACCAACAACAACACACCACCAAGCACGTGACCATTAAAGGTCTCTCACTCTGATTTATGGATACAATCCATGTTGTTATCTCTATTTAAGGCTATATGGTGCGTGAACTGATTACGAATTTCTATCAAATATCCAAAATCTCTTTATTATTATTAACAATATTAACTTGATTATATAAATATAGAAAAAATTACAATCAATTTGATTTGTTGTCTAGTTTGGAAACTTTTAGGTTTTTTTTCTTGATGTAAAAATAAAAAAATTATACACACTTAGTGGCCACTATGTATGTTGGTCACGTATTAGTCTGGAACAGTTGCAAATGATTACAAAGAAACGATAGGGAAGAAGAAATAAAAGATACATTTTAAGAGACGTTTAAATTTAAATTAAGCTTTATATCGTTTCAGTTCCACAATATAACAATAGAGCCTATAGTGGAGAATTTATTTAGAAAAAAAATTATAATGAAAATGAGAAAAAAGGAAAATCAATATACAGACAATATCTCAATGTCATTATTTCTCACTCATATCTACAATGAAAATCGATAGGAGAAATGGAAAACCAAATAATAATATCTTTCAGTTAAATGTATAGAAGTAATAATTAATGTGAAACAGCAGGGGCGGATCAACAAAAAATATCTAGATAGATATATAAATTTTAACTCGATATAATAACAAAAAATAGTTGGAGCAGATCTTTTTGCCGTTCAATTAATAAATTAACATTGGAATGAGAAAAGAACGACAATACAAAAAATTAAATTCAAATATTCATGATACGGTTCTGTCTAACAACAGTGTAACAATAATTTCTTGACGGAACAAGCACGTATAGTTGGAGCACACAACATATAAATCCAAATAAAACAACTTCTACATAGATATTTATTATTATTTCTCTCGTTTCCACAAAATCAAACGTATACACTACTACTACACAACATTTAAATATTTGAATTAAGTCAACTGATATCAATGAACATTTTAATAATATTTAAAATGAA
>JAZBGX010000992.1:0-19396 GCA_037414775.1 Zonitis immaculata | reverse complement strand
CGAAATGATTAATTTTAATGCGACACAAATTGTCTTGCAAACAAATTTAATCCTTCTATATGAGCCTTTTTAAACATCGCAACAAACAAAAACTAGCAGAAGAGAAAAAAACTTTTTTCAATGGAGAAAGTGGTAGGTGTATTGTTTTTATACAGAGTTCCATGATTACTTCTACTTGAAAATTTAAAAGGATACATTCAAAATTTTAATCTATCCAAACGTTCATCATCATCAACTAAGTAAACATACAACACCTTTATAGAGCAATTCCTTTCATCTAACCGTTATTCATAAATAATAATATATGGAGCTAAATAGCTACATATATTTATGAACAAAAATATTTCAGTCTGTATAAGTATATTCACTATAATTGAACACATTGGGAAAATTGAACTGAATAAACAAAAATACATATTCCAATCAAAACATTTTTTTTACAATTTATTCTATACCATAATACGATAAAATAGAAAATAGAATTTACTATCACTGTGAAATTTTCATTATTACTTTTTTCTTTTATAATTAACGTAGACAAAAGCATTTTCATCTATATATACATCTACATTTTTGCTTTGATTAAAACATTTTCACTATACCGGGTGACAATGGAAACAAGCTACAAGCTCTATATCTTCTCTATTATTATTATTATTTATTTTTTTTTGAAACCAGTGGCTTCCAAGATCGATACCACTTGTACAATAGTTTGACTGAAAATTACGCCCACATTATGTTATTTTAAATAGTACGCTATTTTTTTTTCTTCTCCATCATCGTATTGTGCAATAAATTTGCTCTTACTAATTATTGAAGATTCACATTTGACAGAGCTAACTGTTTAAGCCCTCCAAAAGCAAGAAATTCAACCGTGGCTATATACTGCGGCGAGGTACACTATCAAATCTGAATCCTCTAATATAATTCCGACAAACTCTTGCAATTTTCTTATTGTTGAATCAATGATCAAAAATTTGAGACTTTTTTTTTTTGTTTTCAAAACTAAGAAAAGTTAAGGCTTGCACAGCCTGTTTGCATTGTCACACGGTATATGTATAATATATATTACAATTTATAGCTTCACTCTATTGTTTCATACATGTATGTACAACATATATTGATAATCTCATTAAAATCTGGTGATTCTTTCAATTTAATCCAATATTAATTATTCCAGTTTCTATAGACACGTGATGTTTAATTAACAAAATATACCTTTGAAATTCTATATACCCTCTGCCAATTTTTCACATTTAATTTAACAAAACGAATTTGGCAATAATAGAAAATCGAAATCCTGAAAGTATTATTATTAACAAGCTTATTGTTAGTATCATTATTAATAGAACCAAACCCCAATTCGTAGTATAATTATAACTAAATACTAATTAATAAAATCAATAGAATATGATGTGCGATGTTATATTTCGCAAAATAATTCCCCCTTATCCTGCTATATATAGTTTTATCATTATTATTTATTTTTTGTATATATGTAAATAGACAAACAGGAAATAAAGGACGACATAAAGTTTGAAAATCTTCTCTTCTATACCCCCCCAACCCATTATCCTCCTCTCTACCCAATATATCCTCGCTCTTTCGCCACTCGTTTATATTACTTTTCAAAAGTGATGAATGGGGAAAAATTGCATGGATATATCACAAAATCGAGCGGAAAAAGCTTTATTTGCAAACATAAAACTCATTTAATTTTTTTGTTATTTGTTTCTTGTTTGATTTTCTATTTACTTCTTTTTGTTTTATTTTATATTCATATTGCAAATGTCAATATGTTCATGGATATTATTAATGAGAATCTTTTATTTACCAAATCAAAAATAAAAAAATACATACAAATATATCGTGTTTTTTTTTTCAAATAATATAAGTACCTATATTAATTATAAAACTTCTAATATTTTGTTATTGTTGACAACAAATTTGAAAATAATGGAATTGAGTTGTGACATCCTCTATAGAAAACTTTTCGAATTTTCGTTCCGGTTTTATCAAATATTCTTCTTGACGAATAAGAAAGAGATAGATACATATGTATGTAGATAGGAATTCACTACCTTCAACATTTAACTCTCTTCCGTTTTCATATGTTGAACTTTTCTAAAAGTGTCACCCACAGAATTGCTAACAGCATTTCCGAAAATATAACAAAGTTTGTATTTATATTCGTGAAAAAACTACTTATAATTAATAATTTATATAATTTCAACTAGGTCATCTAGGACTCTTCAAGGATTTCTCCTCTTCCCAAAAAAAAAAGAAGCTCATAGAGTTATAGCCGGTAAAAGTCTGGCACTACCCGGAACAACAGAACATCTTTGCTCCAGGTGTTCATGCTAATTTTGAGAGATCATTAGAGTATTAGCTGCATGGGACGCAATGTACGTACTTTCAACTATAACCAATGGAAACATAGGACGCAATTTACATCGACCTTTTTTTTTAACAAAAATATTCATATAAACTAAAATTTATAAGACTTTCCATATTGTATGTATGTATGTATGTATGTATGTATCTAATAAAAGATGGAAGCTGGAAGCTTATTACAATTTCGCAGTCTTGTCTCATTTCGTGGCTCACTAACGTTACTGTGTTTACATCTATTTTAACATAAAATCCATTTGCATAAATTAAATACAATTAAAATAACTAATACAAGATTAACATCAAAACCGAATTAAGTTTAACTGCATATGATATTATAAATAATCTTGGTGTCTTTTTTTTTTTGTAATTATTTAGCTATATAGATGATTTAATAATGTGCAATTTTGTTCTCGAAACTTCTTATTAGTTGTTAGTGAAGTGTAAAAGTAGACACGTATATATCTACGTTATACTATATTTATAATAACTAAAGCTACTTCATAAAAGATAATGATTAATTTCATGTCAAAAGTTGTAACCAGATATAAATCTTTGAGTGGTTGCAGAAGTTTATATGCGCGTACATCTAAAAAAAAACTTCCACCAGATATACACACAACTCGAAAGTAGAAAATTATCGTTTTCATTCCTTATCTATAGTTTTTTTTTCTTCTACTTATTTAACTCCGGTATACTGTAACTCAAAAACAAAAACAGACTTTCGCATCGTTGATTTATGACCTTTTATTATATAAATAAATCAAATCGAACCATTATATCGCCATAAATTAAATTATACAATAGAAATTCTCTATTTAAGATAATCGATTATCTAGAAACTATCAATTCGTTTAAAACAATCTAAACAAGCTTTATAAAGAAAATAAAACCCAACAAAAGGTATTAGATGTCGTATCCATAGGTCCTACCGGAAACTGTCGTCCTCAGGAAGGAAAAAGGAATCAACTACCAACCAACACCATCCCCATTTTTGTTTTGTTTTGTCTTTTTCTTCTACAACTAGACAAAAGTTTTGTTTTCGCTTGATAAAACACGATGGATTCTATATTTCGTTTCGCTGTTTCCCACCCTCTATCCCGACGACAAAAAACAAAACAAAACAAACTTCCAATATAATAAATAATAATGAAATCTTGAGAAAGTTTTTTTTTTCCATGACTATTAAACGAGATGTCACTTTTCTAACAGTTAATTATTTGATCAAGATGTAAAGTTTAATTAAGTTTTGGTTGAGATTCCAACTAGAGATTGAGAATTATGAGAATATAAGAAATAATTCCCATTTTATTTTGATCATAAATCTTTTGGTAAAGACAAAGAAATATGATATCGAACACCTAGATAGAAATTTGCCTAAATTTATTAATCAAAATCAAATGGGGTGTTCAAAATTGAAACTATTCAAATAAATAATAAATGAAGTTTATTGAAACATGGCAAATATCTTTTTTTTGGGGGTGGAAGGGAGGGAGGGAAGAAGAAAAATATGGTTAAACATTTATATTTTATAATAATTGAGAGTGCGACTAACCAAATATCCATTGAACCTACCCTAACTGTATTTAGAAATATTTATAATAAAAAATAATTCAAGTTTATTATCAAAATAATTACTATTTTAATCACAATCTAAGTTCTCATTAGATTAATAATTAATTTGAGAATAAACTTAACAATACAATAATCTAAACTATAACTACATTAAGTTAATAAAAGAAAATATCACTTTTCCATTATTATTTTTTTGTAATTCTATAATTCCAACGATTAATGCAAAAAATAAACTACACTTAAGACTAGCGCACCCTTACTTTTTTTCCCCTAAAGTAAATTCATTTTCCAACTACTCTATTAAGAGCACTTTTAACGGACAGAGTTGGAATATTGTAGTTTAATAATAATTACTATTATTATTAATATTTATAAATCGATAATGTAAAATTACAAATAATAAATAATTGTAAAATTTTGATTTTATATCACAAATCAATAATTGAGAAAAAAATCAATCTAAATTCAATTAGATTTTGATTTAAAAAGAAATTTCGAAAAATAGAAAGAAAAACTATTTATATGGCTTCAAAATAATTATATAACAAAATTAATTTTGTTTTTTTTTTTTAAAGAGTGTGATAATTGAGTTCTGTACGGGCTTTATAAAATTTAAATGCAATAAAACCAATTGCCATTAGGCCTGAAGCTAAAATTATACCACCAACAAAACTTGGACCATCGAATTTTCGATTATTTGGTATAGGAGATGGTGTTGTTGTTATTGGTGCTAATGTCGGTTTTACTGTTGTTGTTGTTGTTGTTGTTGCTTTTGTTGTTGGGGTTGTTGCATTTGTTGTATGTGGTATTGGGGTTGTTGCATTTGTTGTATGTGGTATTGGAGTTGTTGCATTTGTCGTATGTGTTGTTGGAGTTGTTGCATTTGTTGTATGTGGCGTTGGAGCTATAGATGTTGTAGTAGGTTTATCTGTTGATATAGTTGTTGGTGGAGCAACAGTTGTATTTTTATCTGTAAAAATACCACCAAATGTAGTTCAAAATTCATAATGATTCTATATAAGTTCAGGTTTTTTTTCGGATTATTTCTTGGAAATTTTCTAATGTTCAGACAAATTTTCAAATCTTCGATCTTTCTCGATCATACAGAAACATTTCTAAATAAAATTTTCTAGACAAATTTCGATATTAATTATGAAATTTGATATTTCTTGTTCATTAAAAAGCACATTTTAGCACACAAACTCACAATTTTAAATAAAACAAACACCAAGGACGTTAGTATGTTTAGTATCGATAATAATTATAAATAAATAACGCCTTATCAATCAATAAAATTATTCATTATTTCAAAACAGATTTCCCACAGGCATTAGAGAAATGGCAAAAGGAATCTGGAATTTTCGGGGAAAACGCTCTTTTCCAACATATAAATCGATCATAGCAAAATAATCATAATTGCGAGATAAACAATAAGACAAGCACACCAAAAAAATAAAAAATAATTACCAAACAAAAACGACACGACAAGGACACCAAAATACCAAAATTTAGAGACTTTTCATAGCAATTTCACCAACAAATAACGTATATAAACATAGAATTACGCAAATACAACGATTTATCTTATTATGTATAAATGTTATTTGGCTTTTTTTTTTTAATTCTATAAAAATTCCAATAAACTGTTAATGTATGCAATTTATCATAAAACTTTCCCTTGTTATAATAAGCGGAAATTTATCATATCAAAAACAACATACATACACACATACTGACTCTCAACGATTACAATATTTATAATTATCGAATAACTCAATTATAAAACAAAACCACAACTATTTAGCTATAGAAATTATGCATTAAATCGTAATAAGGTTATTTCGAGTTCTTTGTTGTATATTGTTTTTTTGTCCAATTAATCGCATTGTCTAATTAAACTATAATTAAAAATTAATAAAAATCCTACCTTGTGGTGGTTGTGGGGGCGGTACATCTATTTCTACAGTATTATTGTTAACGATCATATCTAAAAACAAAACAACAACAAAATTGAATGATATCGAATAAAATCGAATAATTAATTAATTAACAACCTCCATAACATAAATTGAAAACAACAAAAACAACAGTTATAATATGGGACTTCATTTTGTTGCAATTGTTTTTTTTTCCTCTACCTATAACCAAACACTTATATTCACTAGATAACAATATTTTTCGGAAATTACAACTTAATTCCAACAACTACTGTAACAAACAATATCTGCAAACAAAAGATTAATTATTAATTGTGATAAGAATAATTAAATAAAATGATAATTAGAAATAAATTAAATAGAAATTATTCTATATATACCTTCCACACTTCCTGTTATTTTTTTTCAACTACGACGTCATTATCGCCTTTTTTTTTTAGTGGAAAATCTTTAACAATCGCCAACATAATGAAAACAAATTTTCCTAATTTTAGATCTAAATTATTCAAATTAATCATTATTAATTATGAAATTAATTAATAAATAATTACAATTTATTATAAATAATTTAGAGATAATTTTAACAATTCAATATATTATAATATAATGTCTTTATTGATCGGGTTATTACGGAAGCAATTGGTAACACTGACACGAAATGGAGGGACAATTCGAATTTGAAACTCAATTCGATTTTAATCAAATAAACAAAATTAACTAATAATCAAATCAATTTCCACTTTTCGATAATTCGATTCGTTAATTAAACAAAAAAATTCGAATTTTTACTATTTTGTACGAACATAACCTCTAAAATGTTTGCGACAATTTTTTTTTTTTGATAATTTGAAATTTTACGTTAAATTTACACGAAAATAATTAGAAATAATTCGATTTAAATTTGAATTTGCTTCTATGAACTTTTCCGGTTATTATTATTATTATTTTTTTAATATAAGACTAGAATATTGAAATGTTAATTCGAAAAATGACTTGCACTAAATGGTATAAAATTATTGTTCAACAATCAAATAATAGTCGTTGATATCGATTTATAACGTTAACATGGCACTTTTATTGAAATTGGGCGTTGTTGGTTGGATAGAATTAGTTAAGTTGAGAGGTAAATTAACAAATCATACAAAAAAAATATATATATTGTCTTAATAAAACCGAAAATCTCGATTAACAGATAAACGTATGGATGAGTTTTTTTTGATGAATTCCCCAATTCAACCATTAATGATAATCGGATTTTATGCATATTTCATTTATGATTTAGGTCCGAAATTGATGAAAAATCGTAAACCGTACGATTTAAAATCAATAATAATGATTTATGATTGGATACAAATTTTAATCAACGGTTACATATTTATTAATGTTTGTTTTGTTTTTTTTTGTTGAAATTAAAATTTACAATAAATTAATTGAACAATTTCAGGGTATGATTGTTGTTATTAGAGAGAAATACAATTTGATATGTACACCGATCGATTATAGTGATAACGAAACAACAAGATTCGTTATAAAATTATTTTATTATTATTCATTAACCAAAATTTTGGATTTAATCGATACGGTAATTAGTTGATTAATTCAATTATATAATCAAATTATTCGTTTATTATAATTGTAGATATTTTTTGTTTTACGTAAAAAAGATAAACAGATAACATTCTTACATACTTACCATCATATGGGTATGGTTGGTTTATCATGGATAGCTTGTCGTTGGTTTCCTGGTGGACAAGCTAGTTTTCTAGGAATTGGTAATAGTTTTATACATATGATTATGTATTTCTATTATTTTGTTAGTTCATGGAAACCACAATATACGGAACGTTGGAAAAAATACATTACACAACTACAAATTGTAAGTATTTCGTTTTTCGAAATTACCCGCGTTATGACATCAATCACACAACCAATCAATTTTCCATATTATGACATCATTATTAACCAACTATTTTATAGATTCAACATACGTATTTTTTCTTCAATTTTCTATTACCATTATTAAATCCAAATTGTAAATATCCAAAAATTATATCATGGTTTATGGTACCACAAACATTATTGATGATGTGTCTATTTACCGAATTTTATATAAAAACTTATCATCAGAACAAACAAAACAAAACAAAAACAAGGAAAAATAAATGAATAGAAATTAAAATAATTTTTAATATAGAAATTACCGAAACATGCAATTATTATAAATAAATTTGGTAAAATTATATAACTTGCCATTTTGGGATAATCACAATTTTCATTAATTAATGGTAAAATATAGACGATAAATAGAAATATCTGTTGTATCTACAATAAAAATAAAATATTTCAATTTTTGTTAGTTGCATTTTTCCCCCTCATACAGGTCGTCGCAAAAAGACAACAGACGAAAATTCCTACACGACTATTTAATCTGTTTACTTATAGTTTCAGTGGAATGAGTCAAAATAGGAATCATTCCGGTCAAAAACGCCTCTAATTGAATTCGTTTAATCAATTATTTACTATAGAAAAGTCTTGTTTGAGTGGAGCCAACTGTTTTAGCCCTCCACACTTAGCTCCGCCCATACTCTATCAAATTTGAATCGTCTATAATTGAAGAAGCACCCAACGACTTTTTCCATCCCCCCTTTTCTTGCTATATAATCTTTTCGAAACAACCTGTATATATATATTTACCAATTGTAATTGTGTTATATATTTCTTCCACCATTGATTCCTTTGTTTCGTATTAATTGTTGTTATTAAATAATAAAAATACATAATAATATGGGCAATTGTATTTGCTAATGGTGAAAATATAGTCAAAGCACCTGGAAAATATTTAGAAGCAATCCAGGAACATATCAAAACCGATATATGATGATAGACATGTAGAAAAGTTACTTGATTTTGTTTTTTGCGTAATATAAAAAACACCTAAAATACAAGAGTATAACAATAATTTTACAAAAAAAAAAATATACAGAAGAACTCATTTGAGAGAGAGAGAGTATAGGCGGAGCTAATTGTTTCAGCCACACACTACCACGCTCCTCTCAAATGACACATTCTGTATAAATGATAATTCCCAATACAGTATCGAGTAAATCTAGTATCTTCAACAAAAAATAATAATAAACCGTCACAAAAATATCTCTATTGATCCGTATTGGTCCACAAAGTACGTCTATGGTATTGAAACTTTTCAAAGCCTACAACAAACACATAACTCACCATAAAAATACACAATCATTAGAAGAAGAAAAATTCAATTACCTTAAGTAAAACAATAGTATTTAACAAAATTTGTGCCACATTATAGATGATTATGGTTGTTTTCAATTCAAATGCAGATCGTTTTTGCATAAATTTCGGTCCCAATTTCAACACAAACACCAAATAAGCTGTTAAAATTGTTAATAACGGTAGATTGGATTCAATTAGGAAAGGATTCCCGATTAGATAATCTGTGGATTTGTGAATCAATTTTCTAGTTCTTTTATTTAATGAGATTTGATTAAGACTTACCTTGTGGTTTTGTGAAAAGTTTCGGCATTATTATTTGATGATTAGGAGGTCTGATTATTGTCTAAATTATTTTGAAATTCAAACATTCTTATATACGAGGACAATTGAATTATTTTTGTTTTTAAATTAGGCTTTTATTTTTCTTAGTAATTGTTGAAAATTATTGGTTTCGCATGCGAGGTTATTATTTATTGATGCTAATAAGTATAGATATATAGATTATTTCAGGTCAAAGAGTGAATGAATTTTCATAATTGTCTGACATAATTACCTCCTAATCCTAAATTAATTACGCCAACTAACCAGATTCACACCTTCAACAATAAAATTTCATAGTCGTAACCCATAGATTTTGATACAGGATGACATTGTTTTGAAGACACCAGAGGCTTGAGCTGCAAGGCGCGATCGAGACACCTCACTTCTTTAAAGTAAGAAGGAACTTCTCATTCTCACAACATCCAAGCCCCATTAGTAGCGTTGGTGACTCTAGGAAGAGCGTAATTTCGTGGATTTCTCGCCTCGTCGAAACTATAGCATCATTTCCTTGTTCTCACAATACTTCTAGAAATTGTCGCAGCACAATGACTTCTGAGAGAACCTGTGAATTTGGTCATAGTAGCAAGGATATGAAAAATCTTGGTAAACATAAGGAAATCTTCATTCAAAAGCTCTTTATTTCTTCAAAAATTCGAAATACCGATGGCTTCAGGAATCTTCATAAACATGAAGCAACTGTTCAAGTCGAACTTGAATTTTCATCCAATAAATAGTTTTTGTGTCAATTAATTATTTCAACCTTGTCATGGTTCGGTTTGTTTTTTTATTCTGTATGACCCCATTGAGTCAACAATAGGAACAAATAACAGAACACATAATTTATGTTAATTTCATACATCACTAAAACAAAGAAATTTTTTTTTTTGTTGAACAATTCACGAAGACAATAATTGAAAAGAAAAGTTATAAAAATATTACGTTAAATAAATTTACCCTAAATACATAGAACAACATCTACAACAATTGAAAAGTTAAAACACTGTTAATATTCAGCCTTAAAAATACATAAAGTCCAATAATAATTGTCAAAATTATGATTAAAAATAAGATTTTTGAAGAATTATACGGGGAAAAAAGAACAATTATTAATGATCTTTCTTTTTCGGTTTCTTTGGATTTCTCGATCGCGATTTAGCTTTACATAATGGACAAATCGGTGCATTTCTATGTATTTGTTGATGACAACTCAAACACGATTTCATCGGTGGTGGTTGTTGTCTGTAATTTAGAAGAAAAAACGATAAATAAATGAAATTTAATTGACTTTAATATCAACCTTAGACTAATATCCGACCTGAATGTTGGTGTTGGTCCTGTATGATGTGGTGATGGTTGTAAACTACCAGGTCGTCCCGGTTCTGGTTTATTTGTTACTAAACGTAATGGATTTGGTGGCGGTAGAAATGTTGGTGGTAATGGTGGTGCTAATGAGCTAGTTGAACTTTCAGTCGGTTGAATTGGTCGTGTCCAATCATTTGTTTTATTATAACTCGTATGTGTTTGATTTTTATTTGAATTATACAATTGCGAGAATCGTCTGAAAAACAAACAATTTGGCAATATAGGGCGAACTATTTGTATTGGAAAAAAATACTCTGGCGTAATTGCTGTGCCTTCTTCTTCATGCAGTTCGGGTAAACGATCTAAACCTAAACAATCGCGACGTAATCGATCAATTTCATTTTTCAGAGGAGCATACTCTTCATGCAATCGTACAGTATAATTCAACGATCTTTGGCGACTTTCTTCAGATTGTTTGATTATACCTTCCATCTAAAAATGATCATCAAATAATACAAAATAAAGAAAAAATTATAAATAATTATAATATACCGCATTTATATCGGCATGAATTTGTCGTAATTCTTCTACATGTGACATTTTCTCCTGTAACAATAATTCCATTTCTTGTTTATATTCGGATAAACATTTTTCTTCTTGATCTTGTGATTCGATCTCTAATATTAAACGATTCTTTATTTTTTCTAATTGTATCGTTTTGGCACTGGAAAATATCGATTTAATTTATTTTTCCAAGAAAAACCAAAGAAAACTCACCGAATTTCTTTAACAGCTTCTAGTTTAGCATAAACTGTCCGTTCATCAGTTGTTGTCGACATTTTCTTTTTTTCCAACCGAACTTTTCCCCAATTCAAATAAATCAAAGATTTTCTAATTGACAAAGAAAATTTGAAGAAAATTGCGATCTCACGCGAATAAATTGGATAATTATTAAGTTATTTAATTTGAAGATTTCCAAATTTTATAAAACAAAACTATCGCCACCATTTTATAATAATAATAATCATAATATTTAGGGGAAATTGATTTTTTGCTATATTAGAGTTGGTAGTCTGCAAGTTCTGGGAATTTTAAAAATAATCGATTGAATTTGACATAAATTCACTAAAAACGGTTATTTAATCCGAAATTATCATTATAGCAATCACGAAAAATAGATAACGTGATGTTAAACCAATTGCGATTGAGTATATAATTACGGTTTTAGAAGATTCATAAAAATTTTGTTTATTTTTATTTTGATTTCAAATGGATTATATTATGCCGCCTATAGCAGCATCCAATCAAATAAAATCATAGAGGGGATCGGATCAAGTTGTTTATCGAAAAATTGGTAGGGGGCTTTGAAATTTCAAATGTTTAAATGTCCGTCTACTGTACGTTTTGTCGTTATACTTGTATTATATTTTTATTAAAAGCAATATTTGTGTATTTTAAAAGATTATATTGATTTTTTATAACCGACATTTATATTAAGGTAATTACGATTTTAGTTCTTATCAATTTTATTAATGATAATCAAATTCGAATGAATCGAAATTCTAACGGTTTTTTCGACGAAAAAGATATCAATATAGTATACAATTTTTTTTTTCAATCGAATTATCTATTTCAGCACGTTTCTTTAGTTGTTCCCAATTATGGCAAATAATGGAAGATCTATAAAAATTTCATCAACTATAGTTAATGAAAATCATAATAATCAATTAATGGTGAAGAGAACAACAACAACAACAACAACAATGATTCCACGACCAGCTTTAAAAGATATCAATGATAATGTTGTTGTAACTAAAACAGATGGAAATTATGGCAAAAATGTAGCAATAAAACCAACAAAACTATCAGTATTACCAGAAAAATTATCATCTACTATTATAGAAGAAGTTAAAAATGATAAAACAATAAATCCATCAATTATTATAGATACTGATCTACATGATCGAAATAATGCTGAATTAATACCAGAATATGTCAACGATATTTATCAATATTTGAGAGAATTAGAAGATAAATATGATGTACGAATGAATTTTCTTATGGGTCATAAGACTTCGTCATTAATGCGAGCTGTACTAGTTGAATGGCTGATAGATGTACAACAAAATTTCAAATTATGCCTAGAAACATTGTTTATATGTGTTTCGTTGATCGATAGATATTTACAAGATCATAAAGAGGTGATATTGGCTCAATTATTTCTTTATATAATGTAATTATAACGGTATTTATAGGTGGACAAACAAATTCTGCAACTAGTTGGTATCACTGCATTGTTCATTGCTTGTAAATATGAAGAAGTCACATATAGATCAATCGATGAATTTGTATATATAACCGATAATGCTTATACAACTAGACATATATTACGAATGGAACAACGTATGTTATGTAGTTTGAATTTTGATATTGGCAAACCGACTACTCTACAATTTTTAAAACGTTATAGTAAAATAGCTCAAGTTAATCTCGAACAATATGTAGCATCTAAATATTTATTAGAATTATCATTAGTCGATTCGTCATTTTCTCATGTTAAACCATCAGTATTAGCAGCAGCCGCTTGTTGTTTAACAATTGCTTGTTGGAATGAAGTTAATTGTCCGTCGAAAATATGGACACCGACTTTAGAATATTATACAACATATAAATATGATAATATTCGAACAAAAATTGTCGCTTTAGCTAATTTATTGATGAAAAGTAATTCATCAAGATATCAATCGGTACAAACTAAATATACATCGGCGAAATTATGTAAAATTAGTACAAATCCAAAACTTAAAGGACGATTAATTAAGAAATTAATATCGGAGACGCCGAAATTTAATTAAATAACAAAGTACAAAACCAATATGGAACTTGTCTTTTCTACTTTCTACTGACCAAAGTTGTTATATTAATGATTCTTTTCTCCTAAGCTATCTACAATAATTACAAATTATATTAATTTATTTATTGTTGTTATTACTTATTGGAGACCTATTTGAAATTTTTTAAGTTGGTAGGATTCAATGTTGCTAGGGTTTTTCCTTGATTCAGGCAGGAATATGAACTACTCTAGTTCCAATGGTTATTTGGAAATTTTACTATGGTCTCTATATATGGACTGCTAGTTTTATTATTGATTGGTTTTATTATTTAACTGAGTGCACTTTTTGTTAGAAATTGAACCAAGTCTTGAAGATAGATGGGAGCTTACAACGATGTGTTCATAGTAGTTTGGTCCCAATTTTCATTGGTATGTAATCTAATTATATGTATTTAATCGACAAAATGGTGTTTGGCCTTATCAATTCAAGTCCGATCCTGTTTTTTTTTTGCTAAAGTGAAAAATGTCCAGTTATTTAACTAAAAATTAGGTTGGTACTACATAAGCCACGTCCGAACTGTCGCTAAACGTTGGTGTTTCTAACCTAAGAATCTGTGTGTTTATTCTCAAAATGTCAAATCAAAGTGAAACATGTCTTTGCGATTAATAAAAAAATAGTGATCTAATTCTAATATATATTTTTTTTTATTTAGATTAGAATTTTCTAAATTGTGCCATGTATCTAATCAGGATGCGTGTAAAATTAAAGTGATAAGCACAATTGAAATTGTAAAAGAAATGCCGGTTCCAATAACCAAATCAACAATAACAACAAAAGTTTATAATTACACAAATAACACGATAATTTATAAAAACTTCTTTATAACACTATTCTTCATATTAATTATATCAACAATAACAGTATTAACAATACAATTTGTTAATTTAACGAATGATATACAATCGAAATTTGAACGTATCGATTTGAATTCAATCAATTTCAAAGAATTACCAATCGTTCAATTGAGTAGTAATCGTAATGGAGCGACTAGTCCTCGTCGACAAAATTGTACACATTGGGATTGTTTCAATATTTATAGATGTGGACATACTGGTCATGATCGGATAGCTGTTTATGTTTATCCAATAAGAAAATTTATAGATGAAAATGGTACACCAGCTACTGAATTAATATCGAAAGAATATTATCGATTATTGAAAGCTGTAATTGAATCGAAATATTATACAGCTAATCCATATGAAGCTTGTCTATTTATTCCATCTATTGATACTTTAAATCAAGACCGATTAAGGCTCAATTTAACGTCACAAGCATTGAAAAGCTTGCCATTGTAAGTTAATTACAATTATTTTCAAATTATTATCTGCAATTATCATAATTTAATGATTCTTGTTAATTAAATTATCTTTATTACAGCAATATTTCAACCTTTTTTTCTTTTTTTTTAATCGACAAATTGATAAAAACAAAAAAATTCGTCTAAATATAGGAAATTGTTTCTTTGTTTGCTTTATTATGGTATAAATTTCAAAGGATTTATTTTTAGAATTTTGTTCGTTATAAGCGAACAGCTGTGTAAATTCCGATTTTTACCAACAAAAAAAAAAAAAATTAAGTAATCAGTAAATTGAAGGTCAAGAAACTACTTTCTTGCAATTCTTGGAATAATAAAATTCTAAATTTAAACCATATTTATCTATATATTGACAATAATTCAATTAATTAATGGTAATTATTAATTATAGTTGATTAAAGTTATTTTTAAAAGAATTTCTTTATTGATTTATGAATTTTTGCCCAATTTTTATCAAAATAAATGGGCGTATGTATCATTATTAAATATTTGTTGAATCATCGTAATTGATATTTGAACAAATAACATAGACAGACAATAATTGAATTGCAAACGCACGTATTTCCGATTATTTCAAATTCTATTTATGTTAATAATAATGAGTTGTAAATATATATTTCTGTTTTGGTTTTTTTTTCTTCTTCTAGTTGGAATGATGGAGAGAATCATTTGATTTTCAATATGTTATCGGGAACATCACCTGATTATTCACCAGTGATAGAATTAGATATAGGAAAAGCTCTAGTCGCCGGTGCTGGCTTTGATAAATTTTCATTCCGTACAAATTTCGATATTTCAATACCTTTATATAGTTCAATTGTTACATTAGCTGATAACCAACATAATAATATACATTATAAAAGGTAAATTGTATAACTACATATACAGTGTGTATCTCGACAAAGGAACCATCAATTATTCACACAAAAAAACTATCGTTATAGAACTGATTTCGAATCGTACCGTAACTAGTTCTAAACATTCGCTAACATTGAAAATATCATTGTGCCTATTGATTTTCGAGAACATTGACTAAATTCTTTGGATTATTCCAAATCGAACAGTTTCTATAGAAATTTACTGTAGAACTTAAAAATGACTTCTTACGATGATATAACACAACATTTGGGTGTCCTTCGTCGAGGCATACGTTGTATAATTTTTGTTTGTTTTATAATTCGATTATAATTGTTGTTTTTCTAGGTCATGGTTGGTGACATCGTCACAATTAAGTTTAGATAATTATTATATAGACGAATTGAAGAAATTATCGATAAAAAATAATGAATCTTTATTAATACTCGATGCTTGCCATAATAATAATAATAATTATACAAGACGGTGTCATATAACTAATCAGAAACAATTCTATAATTATCCTGATATATTGAAAGATAGTGATTTTTGTTTGATATTCCATGGTGAACATTATGGACAATTTTTATTATTAGAAGCATTAGCTGCCAATTGTATACCGATTATAATTATTGATAATATAATATTACCATTTAATAATATAATTGATTGGAAACGTGCTGTTATTATAATAATGGAAAATTATTTAAATACAATATTTGATGTTATTAAGAAAATATCAAAACAACGTTTGTATCGTATGCGTGAAACTATAAAATTTCTATATAATAATTATTTTAAAAATATGGATAAAATATTAATAACAACATTAGATATAATACAAGATCGTATATATCCGCATTATGGACGTACATATGATGATTGGAATTTATTAACATATGAACGAAATACAAATCCATTATTTCTACCTATAACAGCACCAAAATCACATGGTTTCACAGCTGTTATATTAACATATGACCGTATCGATAGTTTATTTAAATTAATTAAACGTTTATCGAAAGTTCCTAGTTTAATGAAAGTTCTAGTTATATGGAATAATCAACGTAAAATACCACCATCATGTAAGTTATATCGTAATATAAGAAATTCAATTAAATATTTGTTTGTTTTAAATTTCTAGTAAATGAATTTCCACAAATCCAAAAACCGATAAAAATTATACGAACTAAAGCTAATAAATTATCAAATCGTTTCTATCCATATAATGAAATACAAACGGAAGCTATACTACATATTGATGATGATATTGTTATGTTAACATCAGATGAAGTCGAATTTGGTTATGAAGTTTGGCGTGAATTTCCCGATCGGATAGTTGGTAATAATTTCATAAATTTTAATTATTTTCCAATTCCATCCACCCTTGAACACATTGCTCGGGCGGGGAAACCCATGGGGCGGTACTGTGTGGTCGTTTATTGTGGATTTTGCACCATAAACCCCACATCCTTTATTTTAACTAAACTAAGTAGTCACTAATTGTGCATCAGGTGGCAGAACGTTCTGTACGACTTTTGAGCAATCCTGTATCTGTATAAAAATTTTTTTTGGTAGGATTTCCATCACGTACACATATATGGAATAATTTAACAAATAGTTGGAAATATGAATCGGAATGGACAAATGAAATATCGATGGTATTAACTGGTGCTGCTTTTCTACATAAATATTGGAGTTATTTATATACAACAACAATGCCAATTGATGTTAAATATTGGGTAGATGAGAATATGAATTGTGAAGATATTGCTATGAATTTTCTAGTAGCTAATGTTACAAATAAACCACCAATTAAGGTAAATTATAATTAGAAACAGTTGATAATTATTTGTAATATAGAGTTGCGCAAAATTAGGGAACAAAAAATAGGTAGAGAAGCTTCATTTACCATGTCCCGAAATGAAGGGGCAGCATTACACCAGTGTATTTTGGACCTCTCAACCAACTCTCATTATCCCCCTTTTTCTCTGATTATTTTCCTCTATTCATCCCCCAATCTCACTTCCGTCCACTGTCTCTCTCTCTCTCTCTCTCTATACATTATTCTCTCGCCCTATCTCTATCTATCCCTATTTCTTGTTTTTCTCTATCTGCTCCATTCCTCTCTTTATCATCATTTGTTTAATTCTGGATTCAGCGGGCATTTTACCACCAACAATTATAGTGATACTTATATCTATTTTTGAGTCTATAGAAAAAACGGGACAGCCTGTACAATATAATTTTGTTTTGTTTGTTCCAGGTAACACCTAGGAAAAAGTTCAAATGTCCGGAATGTGTAAATAATGAAATGTTATCAGCCGATTGGGGTCATATGATTGAACGTTCGCAATGTGTTGATCGATTTGCTAAAGCTTTTGGACGTATGCCATTGAAATCAGTTGAATTCCGTGCCGATCCTGTATTATTCAAAGATCCATTCCCAGAAAAATTGAAACGCTTTAATGATATTGGCAGCTTGTAGATATACAACTATATATACATATATATATTATATAAATACTTATATATAATTCTATATTTTTTGTCAAATTTTTTAATTTTGTAGATATTTCATGTAAATATTTTTTTAACTGTTGTCGTACTGATATTTTTAAAACCAGGGTTTTCAAATAATGATTTTATAAGTTTCATGCAATTTTTTTATTACTATTACTATTACAAAATGGAAAAAGAAAATATATAATGTTTTGTATATGTTGTAAATGACAATTGATATATAATATAAGCATTAATTTATAATTATTTGATTTTGTTAGCCAAATTGCTCGTAGAACTTTCCCCAGAAGATACTCAAGATTTGAATCAAAAATTACGGCATTCGTAACTTCAAAATCTCCGAAAAACAAGCCTTTGGAAGAAATTGAGAACATACTCCGAAATGTTTAAACGAAACAGAAAAGCTGTAGCAAAGAATATTGGCTCAAACAAAAATATCGTCTTGACCGAGAGCTTCGAGCATCAATAAAATATTCCCAAAGAAAACGAAAAGCTACTTGGTAATAGAAAATTAGTTGATAGGACAGAGAATCCCGTATGGACCCCAAGAGATTTCGTACCACAAGGTAATGTAGAAGTCTCCATTTTGTGGGCATATATCCACGTGTCGTAACGATAGTATGGAGTAGCTAGAGGTAAATGTCTTACTTGCTGTAACTCCTCGTATTCCAGAAAAATTCAATATATCAATGTAACGACTCAAAATGAGTTGCGGCCTGAGAGTGCGAGAAATAGAGATAGTGCGATACTAGTGCCTTAACATTCATTTTTGTCTACTCAGGTAGATCCTGACAGATCGGTCATAGAGCCGAATAAAGCAATTCACCTTAGTCTACCGCCCTAAACTCAGTTGCTACCGTGCTGGGCCAAGTCATCACAACGTGTACCTTACTTCTCTTGCTTTAGCTCAACTACGAATGTACCGAATTCGACAGAAAGTTACTTCCAACCACACTCTTATGTAAAGATTCCCGAAGTTTTGATGCCAAGGACGATAAAGAGAACCTAAGAATAACTCCGTTATAGATGAATAAAAATAT
>JAZBGX010000991.1:0-22467 GCA_037414775.1 Zonitis immaculata | reverse complement strand
TATATATATATATACACATATATAGGTATATAGTGTTAATTTCAGTATTTAGTTTTCGTACTAATTCAACAACAGTACAGTATAATCCTGATTGATTGATATTCCTGTTGTCGGTATGTTGACGTGAATGTTGGCATGTTACTACATATCAATATTAATATTGTTAATTCTAGAGTACGAACAGAGAAACGTTCAATTTTAATATTAGAACTGGCCATACGACAAGATATTATAGTAGAACAATTTTCAATTTTCAAACTTGATAACAGCCAATCTAGTAAGGATACTTGTTTACAAGTCAAGATTGTACCATCATAGGTCGTATATACGTCTATACAGGATGTATATCACACTTTAAAACTTCAAGTGCGGTTTTTTTTTCCTCCACTCGAACCAGAGTTACAAGACCAGAAAAACCTCAGACGGGTCATCCTGTATATACATCAAACGGAAGCTCATGTTCAATATTTGAACGTTGTTACTACACACAAACTAGACCCACCCAATTTGTTTATATTGTCGATTCTGTTATTATTGGCATAACTCATATTTGTCATTTCATTTTCGAATTATACAAAGCAATTCACTTATTGTTTTATCGTTATTATTTAATTTCATTTGAATTATTTTAGAAATACTAAACAAGCTGGTAATAATAATATTTCAACGTTATTTTCTTTTTTTGATGTGAACTTATATGAAGAAAGTGAAATATCTAATAAAAATAACCGGTTAGGTCGTTTTATCAATTTCTGCGCTAGATTAGAGATGTCCTGGGAACCATAATAGATGGTCTAAAATAGCTATTGTGTTCTGTTAAATCGGTCTTTTTGATTTACGGCCAACGAGACTGGACCGTGGCGGCAACGGCGGCGATATAGTATTGGATAGTTCGCTTGCCGACGTCACCTTATATAATTTTCCACAAAGCAGAATAACCATCGACAGCTTGTTTACGATGATTGTTAGATACCAAAACGGAAGCTGTGATACTTTAGAACAAGCGACCGGAAATTCTACCTATACATTATGATTTTCACTATTGTATAGATATATATATATATATATATATATATATACAAGATAGTGTCATCAAATTTTCTGAAATTAACAAAAAGAGAAAGACCAACCAATACTAAATGTTGGAGCTTTCCAGTAGTAAGCTGCCACAATACGGTATATAGTTGCTTGTTATCCAACAAAGAGATTTATGAAGGCCTGTACGGATTTAAAATAACAACACACTGCAACCAAGTATCGTTTTGTTAACAGAATTCAATGTTTCTAAACAAAAACAATTCACTTCCATTATTACAATTAATACCACATAAAATCTAACCACTATACTTACATATTTAATTAGAAATAAATAAAATGTCATTTATAAGACAGTATATGTAGTAGGTATATATTATTCAATTTTGACACGACAAATAAAACTCTCCAAATAAAGACGATTTGGTTTGAATTTAGCTAATAGTTATAGCTAGCTACTATGAATATAATAATATAATATCAAGCATTATAAGTTATATATGTAGTTGATAATGGTACAAAGTAACGTACAGTTAATGTAAGGTGAGTAATGGTCTTTGGTGACAATGCATTCAAAAGAGACATGGATACATATTGTCTTTGACATGAGACATGACTTCTTTTGATGTTCCTGTTGATTTATCATATTTTACAACGAATATACAAGAATATCATGTTGTTATTAATACTAGCAATCAGACGAAATTTATTATTTAATAAGTAACACGTTCATCTTTGATATCAAAAGAAAAACTTAAATCAAGCACAACGGCAATAACATTTCTAACTGATTTATTCACTAACAATAAAATTATTTTACTATTTCTAGTCGTGAATTTATTGCAAAAAAACATAAATCAATCAATGTTTGAATTTCATGATAATGAATATACACACATACCTATGTATGTATATGCTAATTGATGATTTCCCAGTTTTATTATTATTTCAAACCAAATAACGTACCTCATTGTTTTCTTCCAATTTTACATGGAGTATAACATTTGAGACCGGAGGGTGAAAAAATTACTTTCTCTCTTTTTTTTTTCGGTTCGCAACTTGAAATGATCAAGTTGGCTTAAAGTTTTCAGTATATTAGAGTAATTCACTATTGCGCATGGACCTTTTTTGCATAAAGATAAAACATAATGCCAGTGGCAGTTGTAATAAGGGGGTGGTGGTTATTATCGCCTGAAACTGAAATCTACTATACTTAATGAAAAGCGTATGTAATATTTTTATCCCAGTATACTTCTTACTTTTTCCAGTTATATTAAGAGCTTATGACAACAGAATCTTGTCAGGATCCTATCCTCTTATTTAGTTACTACTCTTATTATACGTATAAAACGAATTGTAGGAATTGGAGTGGTAATTATTAATTAGTTAATTTTTATATTTTTCAATATTGTCAAGTCAATTCTATTAGATGATTTGAATTGTCGCTTGAAATTATCATTAAGAAAATTGTTTATTTGGTGATGGGGTTATATTTGTGTGATATTTGCTAGGTAATAAATGAAAAACAAATTTTCTTCTGCGCTGACAGAGATTAAGAGAGGCGGAACGATATGCCGTGGGCATTGCCGCCATATTGTGCTGGATTTGTTTAAGATAAGAGATTTCTAAATGAATAGGGGAAATCTTTAGAGAAACGCGATGAAGTGGAAATAGCTTAACAGTGAATCGCGATGATATCTAATTGTAAGAGAAGGAATCTTACTAGAATCTTCGAACAGAAGAGTATTTCAATTCGATCCAACAATCGTCAATGTTCGCACCCGGCTCGTTAGTTTAATGACATCTTTCAAACATTGGAAACTAGGAGTATTATCTATTTGCAAAATTTCTTACGTTCAAACCATTTCAATATCTTCAATCAATAATAACCTCATCATCAAACTAAACAATTATCTGAATAAGATATGAGAATACCATTTTTATAGTGAACAACAAGAATAAAAAATCATTTGACTGTAGTGTTTTGTTTTTTTTTTAATGGGAATTTTTACAATTGAAAGTGCCAGTAAAGGGTCAACTGCAATCGGAGTGACTGATTATTAAACTTACATGAGTCCAAGATAGATTATTCAGGATGCACCTCGTTGTTGAGTTGTTGTCTCAACTTGTCACCGTCCATTTATCATGTTCCGATATTAGATCGCAGTCAGTCAATATTCAATCCACCTTAATATGACGATTGGCTACATACATATGTTACATGTATACTCTAACATATCCTAGAAAAGGATATGCATGCTCATTTATGTGGACTTTAGTGTATATTATAGGTATAAGAATGGCTTTGGCAGTCAATTCAATGCTAGCGGCAACTTCAAAACTTGTCTAATTACAAACATTGAAAACGAGAAAACTGAACAAATCTGTGGAAGTTTGAACAGTAGCAGTTGTGGTACGATCTATAATAGAAAATGTTTCATTGTATTAATTATCAACCGCAATATTTGATTTTTGTTTGAATTTTTCTATTAATACAAAATTATTATTACTATTATTATTATCATCGATAATTAAAAGAAAAACCACCATAATTTGTTTTATTCAACAAATTGAATATTATAGCTTACATATTCTATTTAAAGTGATTATCATCTCAAATACAGAATAAATAAAACTATTATTTAGTTGTATTTTACAATGCCACAAAATTCCATTTTTATATTTCTATAGAAAAGTGTATTTAAGCTGTATTTTTGTGATTTTAAATTTAAAACATAACTCCCCCATTGTTTACTGAATTCTTAATATAAGAATCGATATTCTTGTTATTATGAAACAAAACACAAAGAATCTATATCTTGTTTAGAAACAAAAAAACAAAAACAAAACTAGAAATCTAAATCCTAAATAATAAATTGCCCATACTTGTTGCCCATAAATTAAAACTGTTTCGTATTTAAATAATATTTGGTGAATTCGTTATTTTTAAATACAAAACAAATACATATAATAAGTACCTATATTGAAAGTGAAAACTTTATGTTGTAACATATAAAATGGAATTATTTACGTTCAATTTCAAAAATACCTGTTTAGAATTTAAATACTAGAATAAAATAATAAAGGGCAGTTATTTACATCTGTTCCCGGTATTGAGCGGAAGCGCAGCCAAGTGGAGCTGATATCGCGACTATTCTAAAGCTAAATGTCTTGAGTTCTTGATGCCTTAATGAGTCTACTGGCGCCATATTGTCATTAGTTGTACAGAAAACTAAACGAAGAAAGGAGAATACCCGATCAGATACTATAAAAAAAAAATAAGTAAAATAAAAGTGAAACTACTTATATTGTCTCTTTTATATTGAAATATGTGATGAATTACAAGCTCACTCTGTGGAGTTCCTGAACAGATGGGTTTCCTTAAACATGATGAATCACATATCCAATACTCCCTCGACTTTTGTTCAAATTTACTTTCATTGTTTCAATTTCACTTGAAATTTTTCTATATCGACTATTTTTGCATAGGGTGTGATGTATCACATTTCCACCTATTCTACGAAATCTAGACCTATAGTATAGTAGGTAATTCATTATTCTCTAAACTGACAATGAGATGTATTGCTTTCGATTTTTCATTTTATTTTTCCCTGATTGTGTTTGTTCAACCTATCATCAGTCTAATTTGTTGTTTAAATTTTCAGAATAGAACTTGAAAAAAGCTAATCGTATTTTTAAATAAAAAAGAGTCGAGATTTCAATACTCGTTTTAAATAATATGTATCTATAAACTCTATTTAATTATATAGCTTTGTAGATGTTCAAGGAAGTAACTAAGTAAATTAAAAATGAAATACATTTTAGTGTACGCCAGAAGGAAATGAAACAAAGAATCTCTTCCTTTGACATTTTTGATCAATTAACTCGATGGAGATGTTTAATATATACAGTTGAAACTGAAATGTAAAGTTCAGATAACTTTTTGCCATCTTTATTTGCTTGTGAAGTTATATTAAAGATTCGCCGAAAGAAAATATGTAGGTTTTTTTTTCAATTTTTCATTTGTTCATTAAAGACGGCCATGGATATTAATCCATTATTTCTAGAGATATTCCATTTACATCATCAATTCATCAATAAAGCTAAATATCCAATAATTAAAAAAAATAAATAAACAAAAACAAAATGAATACAGATTAAGTTTTTATGACAATAAATTGCGATTTTTTGTTGTTTTTCGAAAACTTCCACAAGATTCATCATCATCTCAAGGAGAACTTCAAACAATACTTCCGACTTTACTTACTTTATCTTGAATACAGTTAACTATAAATTTTCCGTTATCTGTCGGTCTTTAACTTTAGAAATAGCTAAACATCTAAAATTTTGTTGATGGTAGAAACGGACCGGTTTTAAAGTGGACTTATACGCATATATATGAGAATATTCAATGTTAATATGAAACTAATTTGATCAATAGAATGGCGGCTTTCAGTTACTTTTGGGTGACAATTTGTTTTTGATTTTTTCTTTTTATAAAGGTTCAAATATAGGGGATATGTTGAGGTGATAACGGTTGGAAATATAGATTAAATGATTGACAGTGACATCAACAAAAGCTTTAAGATTTGATATAGAACAATTTTATTCATTTATCGCTAGAGAAGTTTTTATATATGCGTATGTATAACAACGATAAATGTCAAATATCCTGAAATTTCAAAAGCTGAAAGCTCCGCACATTTTTTCACGCTATTTTTATTTTTTTATCTTATGTTTATCACACAAAAATGTCAATCACCATATTTCCGTAATATTCCAAATTCGATTGATTCGTTATTTATTCAAATTGGATATTAGATTGGTATTTTATTAATAATTCAAATTCGAAAAAAAGCAGCTCCTCATGTTATAGATTCGATCTTATTGAATAAAAATAATACATTTGAAAGTGTTATTTAGGTATTTCTTCCAGTTTCTTTAATATCTACGTGAAACATATAAACACAAATCTTTTGGGAGTTAAAGATAAGCGCCATGTTTTTTCTTTTATAAAATTTACATTAGAATGATTTGAAAATTTGAATCTTGAGTCACTTTAGACACATACGCAGATGAGATAAACTAAATAATTGTGTTTGTTCTCAAAATTAATTTGCAATCATTCTGATATATGATGGGTGATGGTCGAACCAGATACGTGATACTCCTAATAAATTTTTAGAAAATTATTTAATAGATTTGATTTTTTTCGATTCATTTTCTATTGATTCCTTGTTCTCAACAATTGTTCAAAACAAAGTTTTTCTCTATCTATTCAAATACAACAAATAAAATAAATATTTAAACTGTGACATTTTATAAATTTGATTCGATTACAACAAAACAAAGTTCGTTGAAAAACTAACCATTCTATTTTATTGTCGTAGCCGATATTCAAATGACAGTTATTGGATTTAACGAGATAAACTGGAAAAGGAGTGTCTTTCTACGTCCGAATGTGGTGAAGTTTAGATTAGTTCTATGTCAAAAAGTGCGAGATTTTGTTTTATCGTATTATTTCACTTTAACACAACATAGTCTAATTTATTGTATTCGATCATTCTCATATATTAATTACGATGGTAGACGATCGTATTTAAAAAGAGCGAAATTAGTAATAGGAACGTGCCAAGGGCTGAATCTTTGAAATATATAGGTATAGGTATAGGTATATAGGTTGTATCTATATTCAACCTTGAAGGAATTACTTGTTTCTCTTCACTCGCATACGTTTCAGGAATACATTTGAAAAGATGTTGGCGAAAATCTATTATACGACACTAGTAAAGTAAATTTTACATTAATTTTCAATTACTTTGTTTCCTATTATGTTTGGAATTCGATTAGTTTTTAAATCATCCAGTAAACTTCATTCAAAATCCAAAACACCAACAACAACAGCAGCGGGAACAACAACAACAACAACAACAACAAAAAGTAGAGTAAAATACTATAATCGAACAATAAATAGCAATAAATCTGCTATAAACTGTCTATATAGCAGCGACTCAATGGCAGCTCTGAATTATATACAAAAAGTTTATCAGCTCCATCTACTAGGCCTTAAACTACGATTGAAACATGTCAAAAAGTTTAATTATAAGTATGTTGAGCTTGGTCTTAATAAAGAAATACAGATTATTAAACATTCAAAATTATTCGAAATTGATTATTTAAAATATTGCTAAATATCGAATCGAGTTTTAGTGTTGAATTTATTATTATTTATTCAAAATTTTTCTTTTATTATTATTATTATTATTATCATTATTCCGAAATATTTCTAATTAATACTAGTTATGAAAACATTTTGCATTGAACAGACGAGAACATTTTTTATATCGGAATTTAGACAGAGGTCGAGAATATATTAAACTTCATTTATCTTCCATGATAAAAGAATGAAAATCCATATTTCTTATTTGCAAAGTTCGCATTTTACGAATGAATGCGATTTCGAAGCAGTCTTCCTTAGGAATTTCTATAAAAATCGCACAATGTCAATGGTAGAAATAAAATTTCTATTATAGCGATAATTTTTATTTGAAATCAAAATTGATTTGTTATTCAGAATTATTTCAATTATTGATTTAATAAATCTCTATTAACCGGTATATACATATGTTTATATGAACCGGAATTAATCCCATCTGAAGCTATATTGATAGTCAACTTTAACAAGAGATCAAATGGCTTTTAATTCAATCAATAATCTGATTTGTTATCCTCAAATGTTAGCAATTTTCTAAGCGAATATAATGTTGACATAATACTAAGTTAGATTAATAATAGAATTTTAGTTGCTTTTTTTGGGCGGTAAATTAAATTAAATTAGACTAAAATTGATTGTTAAAAAGTCGCTAACTCCATTTCGTATCGATTATAAATTGTTTATTTGTTTCTTGATTAGGCATTTGTATTTTGAGACTGATCAGTCAAAGTTTAGTTTTGGGTTGAAACGAATATTTAACTATTAATTATCGGACTAATATATCAATCAAAGAAACTCACTATAGTTTTACTAACTTTCAAAGTTCGGAACTGGACATGGACATTTGTAAAAGGTTTCATTCAATCAATCTAAAATGTCGGGATTACGATTTCGACACATACAGAAAGAAACCTTTTAGAGAATTTATTCCAATTTAACTTTGTATTGTTTGTTATTACTGTTATTAGTGAAATTATTGGGAAGTTTTATCGAAAGTGACATTTCTACTTAATACACATATAGATTTATTACTATTACCCCTTATTGTTAGTAATATTTGTTCTTTTCTTTTTCCTAAGTTGCGTTTGTTTTTGTGTGTGTAAATGGATATGTTCCATATTCAAGAATTTTGTATCTCAACTGATATAAAAACCTCATTTTATTTGAGTGAAAGTATAATATTTCAAGGGTGTTTTACGTATATGACAAAAGAAATTTTCCAGTAGAAATCATCAAATATTAAAATGAACATTCAAATGCATTTTCATATTTTCTTATCTACTACATTCCTATGTTATACATGTATATGTGAAATATGAATAATAAAATAGTCGTTTTATTAAGCATGAATCATAATTTCTATTTAATCATTTAGATATTATTAATTATTAATTATTAGATTATTTTAATATTTATTTATAGTACTTACTAGAGAATATGATAAAAGAAAAATGGATAAGATTGAAAGAAATGATCGAGAAGCTATAGTAAGGCGCCGGTAAGTCGTCTCTCCGACAAAACTTACGTGTTTTTCCTATGTTGTTGAGAGTCGGGCTGTGGAAATTCCCACGGAAAACTCTACTCCAGATATAACTGATTATAGTTTATTTTGAGATAAATTAATTGCCGATAATGTTAAAAGCGAATTCACATTATTATATTAATATTTATCAAGTTTGTTGTTTATTATCAAAGGAAAACTTTTATACATAGGTATATAAGTATATAAAAGAAAAAGTCGACATTATTAAAAATTTTGGTAGATTTATCACTAAAATACAATATACATATGTATGTATTTAGTATTTATATAGCCGTCAAATAAAGTTGTATATAAATATAAAAGCAAACTATGGTTAAATTTAACAGGGCCACCAGTAGGCGATAGGTCACCCAAACGATCGATATCTACAAAGTCTCTTGTATTTCATTTGCAAGCAGAATACTGTTTTCTTATTGAATTTTCCCATAACCATTAAATAATATAAATAATTATTGAATTACGTTAATGATTGTTAAATAGAGGTATGTATATTGTTTCTTTAATTGGTAAGATAAATATGAGCAGTATATTTTGCATATAAATCATATACATAATATACAGTTGAAATAATATTTATTTAGCATATAAGGGTCTTAAAAATCCAACGACTAAACGTTTGTATGAAAGTGAAAGGTCTGCCTGCCTTTACAACAAAGGTTGTTTATCTGTCGAACACACAATCTTATACTTTATATGTAAGTACTAACAATAAGAAGATTTGGACATGTCAGTAGGAAAGATCTCGCTCTTTCTTTCAAAAGGAACGATGACAAACAATTTTTGATGAATAGGTATATTTAAAAAACAAAAAAATAAATCACAAATCAATATTCGCATACAATTTCAACAATGTCGCTATTTAAGTGAAATTTATAGTAATTGTTTTAATTTCAATAAGTTGTAGATGTCGTTTTACTTCCGTATATGCATATTATTAAATCTATCATAAAATTATAAAGATTGTAATTGTAACTAAATAACGATGAATGAAACTCCATGAAGTGACTCGAAATATTTACATTAATAATAATTCATACCTTCATTCAATTGCTCATACGTTATATAAATAATAATAATAATAATAATAATAATACCATTAATATATGTTATTATATAACCTGGTCATTAAGCTACTTATCTAACGTTTTCGTTATTTTGCGTTTCAATTAGGGGAAAATTTTGTGAATTACTGCGAAACTTTTCATTTGTATCAGCGCTAGTGCTACTGTAAACGACATTTGAAACTAAAAAAAAAATGTAATACAAGTTGGAGTAGGTACTTATATTCATATTTCAAAAAGTTGAAAGTAATTAATTTCTTCTACCATCTATTGTAAAAGTATTTCAAGCGACGACTTTTTCAGGTTTAACCTGCAAGACCAAAAACTATACGTTATAAATTTGTCAAGCACTTCACTTGAGAAATTCGTTGAAATAGTGTAGATAAATCTTTTGTACCCCTTCTCGAACCCTTTCTTTCTACTTAAAAACCGCTTAACTTAATTCGTGTATAAAAACTCCAACTCTCACTCACTTATTTCACAAATTTTTAAGGACATTCAAATAGATATCTATTTAAATATACCTATGTATCATATTTATTTTTTTTTGTGCTTGGTAAATAATGGAACTTTGTAATTTCCAAAAACACTAAACAAATCCATCCACTTTATAGATTTATTTGATGAAGCTGTTACGATTGCACAATTCCTTCAATCCGTAAATTAGATTTTCCATCTGTATAGAGTTAATGGTACGAAAATTAATTCTATCACACCTAGATTAATTATAAAATATTTTTTCGCTTAAATTCGATTGTTTGAGAACATACAATTTAATAAAAACAATATTATAACGCATGTTAGAAGTAAAACTTTCTCGAATGTCAATGGTGATTCATCAAGAAGCGATAATCTCTTAACGCGAGATACTTACTAAACACCAAATGATGATTGGGCTTCACATGCTTTATAAAAATGTTGCATGCCCCCCGAATTTGATGCTGAATTTGGCGTTATCGCTGAAGTAAACTAGAAATTTAGAAGGCATCTTAATATTATAAAGAAAATCTACTCTAATAATAATATTTGGTCCCTGAAACATATGGCATGTATAATTAAAATAGGATCTATACAAATTAACAACATTTCAATGTTCCTCATTAGATATTCTACTTGTAATTCTGAATTTTGAAAATGTCCAACACTCAACCATTATTTCTAATTTCGAAAAATGAATAACATTATTCATCGTTTTATATATGTACATATACTTACTTGTAGTATTGTAGCATTATATTTATTCCATTCTAGAAAACAATGTAATTTAGATAATTGAAACGATTGTTTTCAATAATTTCCACAAAAATATCATTAAAATTTGATGGAATGTACAAGTACATATATATATATATATATATATTATATATAGTACTTAATTATTTATATAGCTATTTTATTATAATCTGAGATATTCAATAGTAGTAGTTCTTATTGCCTGATATTGAATTATTAACATTTGATTGAGGCTTTGACTTATTCTCATATGAATTACAAAGTAGGAAAAGTATAATTTTCAAGCATAAATGCTAGGAATATGGAATACATAATAAGAGTGACATCTATGTTTATAAATAGTCGTCGTTATTATATAGTAAGGATATAGTATTATTAAAGTAAGTTGGTATACATACATATATGTCTATATGTAGTATTATGATATTTTAGACGCTTTTTTTTTGTGGCCTATAAATAATGAATATTAAACCAGTTTATATGAAAGAACTTAATAAATATACGCAAAGGTTGCACATATTATGATATGATATGATAGATAAATCTGTATATGTATAAATATGTAAATATTTATATTTACGTAGATATAATGTATTTATACCAGTTTCATCAAATATTTTTTTCAAAGTGAAAGGCCCAACAAATCAAGTGTTGTTTATCTGTTATATTTGGAATGCAGTAGCTGTCGACTATTACACTCAACCCTTATCGGCAGTGTCCAGGAGCACAAGCATCATACACAACATTTGTGTATCCCCACATGAATATTAATATAATCAGATTTTTGCTAAACGATTTCCAGGTCACTGATTACTTACTCAATTATAATTAAATTTTACCTATTATCAAATAATTTAATCGTACAACATTTAATGACTGCCACTTTCCACCAATTATTCGGTCACTTGTTTGAGAGATTGTCTAATGTAACAATTAATAGTCATTCTCTCTCTCTCTCTCTCTCTCTTTCTCTCAACAATTCTTTAATAAATAAATGAAAAATTACATTTTAGGTCTACTACCTTTGTTATTTTAATCAATTTTTAACTCTAACTCAAACATTACTAGTACTATACAATCAAAATTCAGACTCGAATATATGTACTTCTATTCTCAATTAAATAACGCAATATTTATATGAAACTTTGTTAGAAATTCATTCGAAAATCAAATTCAATTTTCAATTTTCTTCTCATTCTTTTTCTTCACAAGTTTTCAATAAGATTCAAAACTCGTATCAAGGTACAACATATATATTTGAAATGACAGTGAAACCAAAAAAACAAAAAACAAAAAAACAATTCTCTTGAAATTCTGAATCTATTCGTCTGTTCATTCTAGAAAGGGTTACGACCTGTTCTTATCTTTAATGTTTTGTTAAGCTTTCATGACCATTAATACCGATTCAAACAATGAGGAAATTTATCCGTTCCCATACGTAACATCGAACGACTTTCAAATTATTATTACTCCTCTATAGTAACAAAACTGTAAGGTTTATTAGAATACAATTGATTATTATTATTATTATTATTGATATACAAAATACAATGTCATTATTATATTTGTTATTATGACCAGTCTGGAACGTTTATTACTGTAAATTCAGTAACACTGTCAGGTTCTAGTTGGATGTATTCCAAGGATGCATTTGTCAGTGACTAACTAGGTAGTTGTTACGTCAAATTACTGTTCCTTATTACTATGTAGTTTGGTGCCATGGAACTATTTCTATTCGAACTAAATTTTTATATTCAAGATAAAATGTCCTACAATAGAATGGTTCAAATATGTTGATTCATCTTTGATTTTATTAATACGGGGATATGATTAATTAATTTCAAAATATGAGACAAATGTTCTAAAATTATAACAATTACGTAACGATTACAAATAACACATATTGAATAGTTGATGCTATAAGATGGTATTCGCCCCAAATATTGTATTGTGGATATATCACATCCCTTAATTAGTTTATAGTTTTATAGTCTTGTTTTGCTAACTTAATTGCCGAGTTTAGGCATAATACACGAGACCAACGTTTGTCTATGTAAGATATGACCTAAGTTGTGCTTTTACCCACCAATCAGATGATTAATAATATTCCTGCTGTTTACACCTACTGTCTTGTCGTTTACACAGGCTGCCTTATTCCCGCCTAATAATGTAAATTTGTTTAGACTACAACTAGAACAGATCCAAGCGTAGATTATAACTTATACATACATACATATAACATATTCAAGGCATATCAAAAATACCCAACAAGATTTTTTCGCTCTTTCTATTGTAGAAATCAGTACTTTGAAATTGATGTCAACTACCATACGTCGTCGCCAAGACAAGATTGTGAGAAAAATTGCACCCGATTTGTCATATTCAAATAACTTTGTAATGAAATATTGTAAACATTAAGAGAATAATAATTCGATTATATTTAAATATTATTATATTTTTATTATTATAGGTTATAAGTCGTATGTATAGTATTTCGTTTGTTTGTTGTTAATAGCTAAGTTTCCTAATCAAAAAAGTTTTGATAGCTCTCTATGTCTTTGAAAGATTTTTAGCCAACCAACATCACTTGACTTGTACGCTTAGCGGAACTAATTTAACTACTGCAATATCAATTCAACATCACAGAAACTTTACCATTATATAAAATCATCGGAAATGTAGTAAAATTGCAAAAATATTTGTTTAATTCTCAAAAGAATATTAAATATTTTCTTAAAACAAAAATGATAAATATCGTAGAAAAATACATGTAGCAATCAAATTGTTTTTTTGACAAATGTAAATATCATCATCATTATCGACAAAATTTGGAAGAATTCATTTAATTGAATGAATTCAGATAAAGACGCTTCTGAATATTACTTTATGTTAAATTATACTTTAGAGAATGAGAAGATTGTGTTTCTAAAGTCTATTGAAGTTGAAATTAGTTTTCTAATCGTTATTCTGAAATGAATGCCGTCTTATTTTCATTTGATAGTAAGTATTTGTTTCGAATTAATTCACTATATAAAAATCAAAATACAATTATTTTACTTAATAGTCGTTTTTGGTTTTTGTTTTTGTTTCCTTTTTTAAATAAAATCAATGTCTTTTGACTATTAGTAGTGTAGATACGTACGCCATATTGAATATCATCTCAAATCTCGTTGACATAGATTGATGGATACTCGTTTGATTCTACTACATTCGATCGTTGATTTTACCGATATCACTGATATCGTTCCTCCTTTTTCTTAATCGTCTTCAAAATACAGTCCGTGTCACTTTTTATACCAATCGTAAAACTTCTTCTACTCCATTGTTTTCGATTACAGCCTTACAAATACCTAACTAACTAACTAACTCACCTAACTAGATCAACTAACTAACAATATTAAAGCCGATATTTAACATTATTATTGATCGTTGAAATTCGAATACATATATGTACATATGTATAATTCTTATAACTATTATTATTATTGTTCTAAAGAATCCAAGCAACAAGTAAATATCTATTTATAATTCTTTTACAACGTTCAATCCTTTGATAATTCGGAAACTCGATTTTTAATACGATAGTATTTTACATTATAATATACAATATTTTTTTTTCACGATCGTACAAAGAGGAATTAGAATTAAATTGAATTTTTCATTTTAAATCAAAATAAACAACGCATAATTGACAAAAATCAGAAATTATTTGGAAATTTATTCATCTTGATATAGTCAATGCGCATGTCTCTTTTCCGCACGGTGTCGGAAGCTTTCCGCATCGAGTTGTGGTACCGGTTGATTAGCAACGCCTCACTGTACTGTAATTTGACGTTTTCAAAACGTTAAACATACTTCGAAAATCTCATATTTTCTATTCTAGTCAATCATAGAAAAAGATAATTTTTCATTTCTTAATTTTTAAAAACACAAATTACGTATTGAATGACTAAGGAAGCACTCAATTGAGTTAAAATTATACTATACATACATATAATAATTATTGTTCTTAAAAATTAATCAAAAGAGTTAATTACGTAAGGTCCATTTCTCGATAAGAGAAGGAGTACAATAAACAATGTGAACTATTCATTTTTCCATATATCGGAGACTTTTCCCTGCTTGTTTACATAGTTATGATTTTTATTTAAACATTTCAACATTGGCGCCCTGTTGCCAATGCATAAACTCACTCCAGTTTTCCCCTTTTTGGTCATTTTTGAGCCAATAACCATCTAGAAACTTTTTCAAGGAACTTTGTGAATAGCGATTATCATATGTTTCGATACTCACAATCAGAGAAGTTTTCTGGAAGTGAGCAACGGTTCAACGAAGACGACGAGCTGAAAACTGCAGTAACTTTTCACTTTGCTCATCATTTTTGAAGTGGTAACCACCGAGGAACCCACTGATATATGTATGCACATACACATGTCCAAGTAATTGAGTCAACAGCTGATAAATAACAAAATAGTGAAATCTTCAGTTATTGATTGGTTTATGCACTGACGGCAGGGTGCCTTGACGTCGGAATTCAAAATCAAAATTTCATGAACAAGTAAAAAACAGTCTGTGGCATATTATTATTATTATTATTATAATTATTATTGAGCAAAAGGCCTCAGTTTAAAAATAACCCTTCGACCGTTCCGACAGATTTATAATTGTAAGTTATTAAATGAAAACAAACACTGGAATGATCGTTTTCAAATAAATGAAAAAGAAAAATCAAGTTCAATTACAATTACTGTATATTTAATTAATAAACCGGTAATTATAGGGACTATGTTTAATTGATAATAACTGAGATAAGTCACGCTATCGTTGAATTTTATTTATTATATCATTAATTATATTAACGTTTGGATTGATTTATTGTCAAATGCAATAACATTTCTTTATTTAAGACCTAAAATAATTGATCCAAAAATTTCCGTTTTGAAAATAGTGATCGAGTAATTAATAAAGATTTATAGATATTTTAAATTTTATTATGGATAAGTTGTCTCTCTCTCTCTCTCTCTCTCTCTCTCTCTCGTTAAAACAAAACAAAAACCAAAAACAATTATAATGCCTTAAAATAGTCAATAATATGCGCATATTATCAAACTAGATGGAATTTATAATTTGCATGAAAATATCATTGAGTTATGTTTATCATATTCACATTTATCAGTTTGTTAGAATAAATAAATTACTTAATATAAGTATTTCATTTTGAATATATTATATTGTCCATTCCTTAGTTAAGAGTTTTATAAAGTATTTTTTTAAATTTTATATTTCCTTCTTTTATACTAAGGATATATGATTTTTAAATTTTAATATAATGAGATTTTTTCAGAAAAATTTGTCAATGTTATTCATTGGGAATCGAACCCAAGTCTACCGATTGCCGGTCGGGTGTTCTGACCACTAAACTATGAATAGTGACATATACATATAAGTATTTCAGCTCAAATTAATTCTGTGAAATATGAAGTTTGTCAAAGATACGTTCATCTAGCATGCAACAGAATATCTATTGGATATCGAATGAATTTTGTTATGCAACAGATAAGTGAAATTCCATTTATTGTGATTTTTTCGCATACACGTTGTATACTTCATACATACATATATAGTGTTATTTTATTTAAATATTTAATTGATAACCAAATGTCATTCGAAAAATAGATAGAAATTTGATTGAACAAACTATAATTATCTGTAACTATGTGTAATTGAATTGATTTTTGTTATCTATTTGTATTGTATGCTTATTGTATTTATAATTGAATATATCAATTAAAATTCATTTCGTAACAACATTGAATTCAATTTATATATCCAACTCATTATATATTCCGATTTAGTATTGATAAAAATCGGGTAATAGTGTCCATAAATTATTTTAATACGATATATCACTTGAAACATGAATACCTATACCAAATGTTTTTTTTTCAGGAATTTGTGAACTTGAAATATATATACATATACATATACATATATACTCGTACCTACCCAATTATTTATTCTCTTCTTTTTCAACTATAATATACATATACGTAATATGATGTAGACATTTCATAATAAATCAAGCTTAGAAAACGGTAGATGTAAATCTGGGTATATCATTTATATTTTATATCAATCTATGATGAGATACAGACAAGTCTTATCATTCAATTTTTTTTCTGTCTTTCTTAACAAGAATGATAAATGGTAGAATATCCGGAATACAACTGAGTCGATGTTTGTCTTTGTTTACGAGATAGTAAACTGGAAAATTTGTGTATTAGACATAAATAAACGTAAGTTGTTGTTCTGTTAAGATAATAACGTTGAAAATATGTTGTACATTTATTTAATCGAGAATGTCACGTGAATTCAACATTACCCCTCTTTCAACCATTAAGTAATGATTATGATTATGACAATCCACGCACTTCTAGCTAATTATACCTATATCGAATGAAACAATCAAATTATTTTTCACTACAATCAATTTGAATTATAATTGAATTTTATCAAATACATAATTGCATTATTTTCTAATAAACATATCATTCTAAATGAAAAATTTAATTTGACAATTGAAAACATTTATTATATAAAATTTATCAAATTGACACGTTATTTCTTTGAAATTTCAAAAATATAAAAAGATTTATTTTATTGTTCTAACATTTCATTTTTAATTCTTTTCAGTTGTTGCGTGACTGCATATACCCTTCCCGTCAATTTGCCACTTTATTTGTTGTGCATCGACCGTGAATCCCCAAAAACGTATATCATCCATATATAATACTTATATGTATATAGGGAACACAATTGACTATGCCACATCGGCACAATGATTTTCTTCCAATAAAAAATAAGATAGATTGGAAAAAGTCCATCCTCACTCCATCAAAATCTCTTTATTGAATCGAATAACTGTAATAATTATAAATAACCCATTATCTATCAATTAATGGTATTCTTCGTTATAATATGAATGAGACAATGATATATCATAATACAAACTGAGAATAAAATAAAATTGTTTAATCAAAACAGAGAAGCAAACAAATCTTGCATACTGAAAACACTTTGTTTGATATAAATACTAAAAACTACAAAATTCTTCATGAAAAATTAAAATCCGAAGTAAAATTAATAAAAATTGAGTAGAAATCCATTATTCAACCTATTATTTTACCATAACTGTTTTGTCTTTTTTTCCTTCCATTCTTTGTTTATATACAACAAATACTGTATGAAAAATATTACAATATATTCAAAATAATAATTATTCGATATAATTTATTATTTTTATGATATTTATTGATACCGAAATATAATAATATTGTTTTTTATTGTTTATAGAAGTATAAATTAGCATTCGGTTCTTTGTGCGAGTGCAATCCACATTTTCATTTCCACTTGAGAAGTTTTTCTCGAATGGATGCTATGCTACTAAAGGTTGTACCTTGTTGCAAGATCCATTCAAGTAAAATGAATCAGCGGATCTGTGATGTAAAAACGCATTTTATTATCAGCTTGTAACTTATTGTTATTGTAATATGTGTCATTTTGATTTACTTATTGCTATAGTTACTTGTTACCTATTTCACAGACTACTACGTAAATACAGTTTGTTTTTTGAATTTGAGATGTTTTTATTTCTATAATCAATGAAAAATTGTGAATCACTTATAAATTTGGAAATACAGGTCGATTCAGAATTTTAATCTGAACTGATTCATTGAATAAAATATAGGTGGTTCCATTTGAAAAAATTGACTTTTTCAATTTTGAAATTCTTTTAGATTCGGGGAAGATTCTGAAGAGTGAGTATCAAATTCAAACATTTTCTAAATATTGATGAGAATATTGATATTTAAGCTAAAAAACTATCATTGAATGATATCGCTAACTTGAATAATAACGCTACGGTACGAGCTCAAAGTATATACCTTGCAAGACAGAAGATTTTCAAAAAAGTTTAATTGTCTCGAAAGCGGCTAGGTGTAAGAATAGAAAAGTATTATTAAACTTGACTGTAAATATCGAGTAGAGTCCAAAAGTGCGAAAAAAATATACCATTCTATTTAAAATAAAGAAGTTGGCCATTTCTGGTACAACCGGAAGGGACACAAGCTTGCTTATATTTTAATTGAATATATGTATGTATAGCATTTGCAAATATGGATATGATGAAATTTTCAACGAAACAATTCCAACTGGAAGTTCAAAAAAGTTTAACCAACGGTTTACGTGAATCAACCTGTATACATACATATATTATAGAAAAAAAGGAATGAGATATGGCAATTGGTTGAGAAATATTGGTCGCATTCAACGATCGTATACGATTAGGGTTTGAACTGATTTGATAGAGTTTGGTAATCTTCCTTATTTTTTTTCTCTTCTCTAGACATTCACAGAACGATCTATAGAATAATAATGAAGTTTCGTAGCATTTGGTCAAGTTGAATATCGGAGATAGTTTAATCAACATTATAATATTCTAGTTATTCATGTATTGAGGTGGTTTCCGTTTTGTGTTCATTCATGTCAAAAGTCATAAATTGATAGTAAACACCACATTCGATATTATCGTACATATTTATCCTTCTCACGCCCGGGCCAACGATAATATGACATCTTCCTTTTTCTCTCTCGCTCTCTCATATTATATATAGAATATTTTATATAGAATTATACTAAAAGTCGGTATATTTTTCTTGATCTTTCACGCTACACTTGCTCTGCCCACTGGATATGGTAATATCTTGAACCCTCTCATTTATGCAACATCATCTGAATTTGCCTTAATATTTGTATTCAAAACACTCATTCTCTTATATTATACAGAAATCGTCACACTAGTAATTCGGAGACTTTACTTCAATATTTATATACAATTACCATAATAACTATTTTAAGAAGTGAAATTGTAATTCTTGTATCACTTGAATATAGTAACCAATAGCTATTATCACGTATTGTGTATTTCGATTACTTGGAATCCGATTTCAACTTTCCAATTAATATATTCAAATGTAGTAAGTTTAGTAGAACTAATAGATTTCAGATAACTTGTACAATAAATTTTGTTCAATAAACTGTAAATAAACAGTCTATTTACTAAACCATGTATAATTTACTATTTGAACTGCCGAATTACTTTAGGTAGTTATAAAAAAAACGCCTTTCCAAATGGATAATATCTTCTGTAAACGATCACAACAGAAAAATGAAAGAACAGAACATCACGCATTAACGGTTTTTTTTTTAATTCGCCCGGCGCATCCGCCAAAATTCATAACTGTAATTATTCAACTTACGTAAGTATATGTTTTTAAAATATTTTTTAACAATAAAATAACATACATATACATGAAAAACCACTCTGACAGCACTTGAATACAACTTTTAGAAAGTTTACATGAATTTACAAACTTGAAATTCTTGCCTAAGAGCTCTATCAAAAACAATTATGTTAAATAAATTCTGTTTAAACAAATTTAATCATTTGAGAATTTTATTGATATCATCATTTCATTTCAATAAGAAGATTATGAAAACTGAGATTTTGCAAATATCGGTTTCCTATATGAAATTAAATTTTTTTTTAAGTTTGATTTTCAGGACTAGTCAGATTTAAAGGTCACATAGGAATATAAATTCCATTACGCTCAAGATTAATAGTTCTATTGTAGATTACAAACGTTGTTTATTTTTATTTTTTTTAATCCTTATTTTGATTTTTTTGGTGCTACCGGTGTTGTTAATAATAAATTCAATATAGAGCTAAATTAATTCTAACTGGCAAGGAGTTATAATTAACTACTAGCGAAAGCTACAGCCTTATAATAGAGAAATAATAAATTGAATTTGAATAATGGTTTATTTGTTGCTAATATAAGTATTTGAATTGATATTCGATATATATTTAGCATGTAATTTATCTCAAAGGTTCAATATAATAAACCACCAATGTTACAGTAAATGACTAAATTTACTTTTATATAGAAATTAAAGGATACTGCATCCGCATATCCCCTTAGGCATATGCTTGTACTACATTCAAAACATATAACAAAAGGATCGGATAGTGACGACATATAACTGGATTAAGTAACACCAAAGCAATTTGTATGGTCCTTAATAAAATCCTGGTTACATGACTCGTATACTAGCGGAATCGAGTCAATTCGATTAAGCTCACTCACTGACAAACATAATATTTCTGACAATGAGTAAAATAGTCGCGAATTTAAAATATACTAGTTTCAATCTGCAAGTTTACAGAATTATATCATAACAGAATTGTAATCTTTGATTATCCATCACTTTATACATATGGACCTTATTATACTGGAATAACTAATTTTATGATACCTATGAATTACGATAATTCGAATCTACACTAATAAATGGCGGAAGAGAATTTGTTATAGAAACGAATAATTATTTATCAATATAATAATGAAATTTGAAAACTGATTGTGGCAAAATTCGAATCATTTGAATGTTAAGTAAATTTAAAATTATGAGAATTGTTTATGAACAATTTAGGCGATATAATTTTGTTTTTCCTTCAGAATATCTTCAATAATCGAATGCTCCATTGAGATTGTTATAATAGAGAGTTACTGGAACGTAAGAGTTAGCTGCGATTTTTCCCAATTGTCATTTAAAGAGAAATAAATAAGGCTGGTAGTAGAAAATATTTGAGAAAAAGTTTCCGACTTTTTCACTGTACTGGAACAATACGCTCAGTTGAAATTCACCACAAGATTTATGAGATTCCTTTGTGATTGGTAGAGCAATTCGTATATATCTGATGAAATTTATAGGTCGTTTCATAGATTTTTATCAATATAAATAATCTAAAATTGTTTACCATATATAACATAAAATAAATCGTCGATATGTAGGCATACAAATATCTATTTGTACTACCATTAATACATACGGTAGAACACACTGGGAGAATGGTCTATTTTGTCCAGCAAATGTATAATAGAAAAGATTGTTAATCGTTTTGATTATAAAACTGATTTAATAATTTTGAAAACATCCCTTAAAAATAATACGAATGTTATTGTCGTTCACTTCAAGCGTCTTGGTTTTATTGAATTCCAATTTACTATCTTGTATTTGTCAAGACTTTGTCAGTGCTTTGAACTACATGACGATAGCGAACATTTCTAATCTCTTTGCATAGGTCTCTCAAATGCGACTATAAAAATATGGATTTTTAAATTAGATAAGATATTGTATTATATATGTAGAGTATAGAGAATATAGGCTACTATTGCAAAACTTCACCCTACTTGATAACGCCTTTAAAGATTTCTATATAGTTCAAACTAATATAAAAAGATAGGTTGACGATCCTATTG